>CM021102.1:28375965-28460145 GCA_007115665.2 Sequoiadendron giganteum
AATCCCTATTTATGAGAATTATCAAGAGCCCCAAGTTAAACCACCAGGGTATAATGAGAATTACCTTTGTGATTTTCACAAAATAAAGGGACACACAACATAAAATTGTATTCAACTTAAAAATCTTGCCCAAGACCTTATTGATCAAAAAATAATAACTATTGGGGACAATGATTAGGATTCAACCACTAGCGATAGTAGTGACAATCTCTCCTCCCCAATTGTTGAAAATAATGATCAAGATCTATCCATCAATAAGCACCTTGAAGATGTTTCTACCTCATCCAAAGATCAGCTCAACATACATTAAGAGTCCCTTTTTGATCATGATAAATACCCCTCAATAATATCCAACAATGATCTATTTGAAGGAGTGTTAACATTATTTGATCAAGACTATAATTGGTGATCCTTCCACCAATGATCATGTTGAAACTATCTCAACATCACCTAATGAGTTAGAGGACATATCTCAAGATTTTACCCCAAAGCATGATCGACATCTTTCACCAAAGTATAGCAATGGTCCTTCCAAAGATATATTGACATCCTTTGACCTCATGGTTGCAAATATTTAAGAAATCCTCAACTCAACATTTTATCCAAGTCCACTCAAAGATCAAGAGGATATTGAGCCACTTCCCATGCCTAATGAAGATATCCAAGAACCCTTTATAAGAAATCCATCCTTTGAAACTGACCCATGTCAAGAACATGATCCAAAGCATATCAAAAACAATTATAAAATTAATCAAGATCAAGAATTCCTATCTCCAAGGTAACATAATGATCTAATGGACACTCTCCTATCTATACAATATGTCACAAATGATGATCATATCCATATAGCACATACTCCTCCATCTACCCATGAGATGCTTTCTTTGGATGGACATGTAGATGATCTTCATTCAAAACAAGATTCTCCTACTCTTGATATCATTACCAAGGAACAAGAGTCTCCTACTCTTAACATTTATACACAGGATCAAGATATAGAAAAAACTAGAGACATATCAGAAATGGGTCATGAAGAAGGCTTCTACAAAAGTTATGAATTAGAAACATCCCATGAAGGAATATCAAAAATGAATCATGAGGAATAATTTTATGTGAACAATGAATCATCAACACCTGTGGGAGAAGCATTAAAATCTAATACTTCACAAAATCAAGCCAAAGATATCAATCAGGAAGTTATCCCACTTATGGGGGGTCATATCACTTATAAAATTGGATCACTCACATTTTTAAGGGAAAATTATCTTATCAATGAAGAAGCTATCACCTTTGAAAATCCATGACATAGCAGAGAATGATTAGCACCTTGATTCAAAGATAAATCAAATATTATTACAAATAAAATGTTTCAACAGATGAATTATCAAGGAAGAGGATTAGGCCTACATGAATAGGGTATCCTAGAACTAGTCCAGATTATTGGAAATCCTAAGCATCAAGGTCTTGGTTATTTAGTACCAGGGGAAATTTTATCCAGTCCAAGTATCAACATAGGGAGCACGAAGAATCCTTATGATGAAACCAGTGCCAATACTACAACCCGCCATGTCATGAATCTTCATCCACCCATCACCCCATCTATGAAGTGGGACCAACGTCAAAAGAAGGATTTGAATCAAAGCATGAAGAACGTCATTAAAGAAAAATAAGTAGTGAAGTATGAAGGACAAATCAAATACACATGGATACCAAAGAATACAAAGAAAGATTATCCCTATCAAAACTCCATTAGTCAAAAAAACTATGGGGAAAAATAAAAAAGGGAAAAGTATCCATCAAATATGTCCACAAAGGCAAAAGAAGGCTTCTTAAGCGACATACAAAGTGTATCAAGAAATTGGTCCTAATTCCATGCACACTTTTGTATCCACCCTTTATTGCTCATCTTCCCAAGTTTGGAGAAGTCAAAGGTTCCAAACTGTTAACCAATCCATTTTTTATTCCTAAACACACTCCACCATCCATGCCTCCATGCATGATATCCAATTCTCACATTGACCATGTATTGGAAGCAACCCTTAATCATAAGGATTCATAAGGCACTCTATTGCGATGTACACACAAAGATAAAGTTAACCTTGTTATCAGCAAAGAAGAACAAGAATCTCAAAAGTTGCATTCAAGTGCATGTATCTTGGCAAAGAAACTTCTTCAAATAGGATATCGATGACACATTATGACAGAAGAATCTACATTGACACCACCAAGTGGTTCAACATGAGCTTAAAATATTTTAGCACAAAGTCCAAAAAAATATAAAAATCCAAAAAAATTAGAAAAATGATTGAAAATAGTAAAGGGAAAAATTATCCTCTAGTGAAAACCACTTCGGTGGAACTTTGGATAGGTACCATGATGAAAACCTAGAAAGCAGGCATCATGTGTAGAATCAAGCATCTAAGTACACCATTTCAGGAGAAAGCATCGTATCACATCCATAATAAATCCATTCATCCACGAACCATTTATCCAATCCATTTTCATCCATCTACAAAGTTTGGTGTACACTTTACACTTGCTTATGGTAAACATCTTGATATGGGTCATTTTCATTGATCCTATCTTACCCAACATTATCTGAGCCTTGAAACATTATCCAAATGAGCATCCTCTATTCAAACACCTTATCTTGTCACAAGATAATCCTTGGCATCCTTTGCATTCTTACCATATCTATCCATCCATATGCCTATCCAAGCATCCACCCATGGCATTCCATACATTGCTAGACACTAGGGGCAGATATTTACATCTTGCTTCAGGAATAAATCTTCATCTATATCCTCCAACTTATGTGGTGATCCAAACATTGGCAGACATAAAATTAAATTCGTCAAAACATTTGTGAGCTAAAAGCCAAATCACTAGCCTATGACATATTTTGATGAGAAGATATTCCTTATCAAGCTTTATCTTTCATCGAACATTAATCCAAACAATCAATATTAGTGGCATCTAATTTAAACTTCAACATCACATCAAATCATCAAAATAATTTTTTTTCAAAACAAGCTTCAAAATCTTGATCAATCAAATCCAATCAATCTATCATCATCTTGAGATATCCTTCCCAATCCTCGTGTTGCTTAAACACTATCCTTGCATTGTTGATTATCTTCAACAATGTTATCATCATCAATCCATCAATCCGATCAATCAACCCTAGCTTGGATTTCCAAAAAAATCCCAAAATAGAGCACTGATATCATATCCATATCTAAATCGTCAAAATCATGCAAAAATCCAAAAAAATCCAAAACATATTAAAATCCAAAAACATCCAAAACATATCAAAAATCCCAAAACAGGTCAAAAAGTTAGAAAAATTCAAAAACATGGTATCCAAACAACGTCATCTTGAGATTAAATGTAGGAAAGGCTAATATTTGATTGGCCCCCAAGACACAAAATCCAAAAACATTCATAAAATCTCAAAAAAAAAACACAAAAATTTGGAAAATCCGAAAATAAAAAATAGCCTCAAAACATTTCAAAAACACCAAAAACATCCAAATATTTAAAAAATCCATCTCATCTCACTTTCACCTAAAATAATGACCCACTCATAATAAATCATCGTCAACCTCAACCTTTGGTAAAATAGTCGGAAGCAAGTCTAGCAGGTTCTAAAGTGAAAATCCAATCATCGAAGTCTCAAGCCTAGGACGGTAAGTAAGCAAGTTAATCAGCTCCGAGTATCAATAGCTTATCATCCAGTCAATCCCAAATCATCTGATAAAAACATTTCCTAGGATGCATCCTTCCTACAATGGACATCAACATCAAACATCACCATAGTGTAGTCTTGGCTAGTAGTATGAAGAACATTAGCTTGTCTGTTTACTTGATCTTTGTCTTTTGATTTATCTTATTGTGCTCATTCCAATGACCTCTCGATGATGTCCAAACAATAGGATTTCGAGAGAAATAAATGGGGAAACATTCATTATCTTTTTATCTATTGTGCTTGTTGGATATTCTTGTAATGTAACCTGGTCATGCATACTTTGTCTAGGTGTAGGGAGGCTGTTTTAGGTGTCTTGTTGACCATATAGGAAGGCTTGCTTTTCTATTTTTTGGTTTAGATGTTTAGAATATCTAAAATTCATTTTGAATGAGGTTCCATATGTCAAGTGTGAACATAAGTACTCCTATCTTATTTGTTGAGTCAAAGTCCATTACACTAGGTGCAACACCATCCTGGTTCTTTATACCTTGAAATGGCCTATGTGTGTTATCAAATATAAGGGAAATGGCCCTTTTAAAATACCAATTCCTGATAAGAAAATTGTCATCATCATCATCATTAATAATGTAGGCTTGTTGGATCCTCTTATCATCATTCTTTTCTTCTTCCTTCTCTCTATGCTAACATAGTATCATGATGGTCGACCAAAACATCACCAATACATCCATCCGGAACCTCTTTGTCATGAGATTGACCCTCAAATCAAATGTTTTGCTCGATCTCTCGAGGAGGCAGTGTACTAGTATACTTCTTTCCATTGGGGCATCCAAAAAAATAAGATATTTTTTGAATTTTGATCTCGGTAATATTATTCTTTGAACCAACACAACAGGTACATTGCTTCAAAGAGGGGCAAAATTTAGACACTGAAAATATCCTGATTGATATCATGCACTTGATCTTGATTTACTAACATCATTTCTCCCTAAATCACTTCTTACTAACCAGTTGATTAAATAATTCTTATTTATTTAATTCATCATAATTCCTCTTTTAATTAAATAAATCATCTTATTTGATTGAATCGTTATCCTCTTTTAATTAAATAAATCATTTTATTTAATTAACTCTAATATGTCCTCTTTGATTAAATAAATAAATTTTATTTAATCCCAATGTTCCTCTTTTAAATTAAAAGTTCATGTTATTTAATTAAATCATATTTCTTCTTTTGATTAAATAAATCACACTTATTTGATTAAATCTAACATCATCCCTTTTAGTTAAATAAATCAAAATTTGCTTAATTAAATCTAAGATCTCAAATTCCTCTCATTTTGATTTAAATAAATCTAAATATCTAAATCAAATGTCAAATCAACTAATCTCCATCTAAGTTAATTTAATCCTAATTAACTCTAACTATAATCCATCAAAACCTCTAGCTTTTGCAAGTTGCACATGAAAATCAATTTATTTGATTTATTAATTCCTCCTATTTTCATTCAAATATGGCATATTCTTGGAATATTCCACTTATTTGAACTCTCCCTCCACAAGCCATCTTTTGAGTTTCAAATTTCACCTACATGCATTTATGTGCACATTCATCAAAATGTGCTCATCCCTCCTCCAATCACATGTGGACAAGTGGCCTCCTCTCATTGGTTGATCTTTTATCCCACAGTCATCCATTTTGATTCTTTCTCCATCCTTCTTTCCTATAAATAGAGAGATTATCTATTGATTTTGGATCCAAAAGTTTAGGCATTTTATCTCATAGTTTTATTGTTCTTAGTATAAGTTATATATCAATTTGATCATTTTAAGCTAGTTTCTATCATCATTTAGCATCCAGTTACACATTTTGAATCAATTATCATCATCAAGCTTATCAAGGAATTGGGAAAGGGCTTCTTTCCACATCAAAGAAGCACCAATTCCCCTATGGGATGTTGGTTTGAGCATTAGAATAAGATTTCATTAGCTTTCATTTGATATTTTATGTTTGTTTTCTTATTCTTGTGCTTGGATGAATTTCATAGGGAATGCTTTGGCTTAAATTTGTTTGAGGATTAAATTCTTGCTTTTTTGTCCATGTTGGAATAGGTTGAAGGCCTTTAGCGTTCACAAAAGTATAGTTGGAAAATTTACTCAATTGGCCCACTTTAAAATATCACAACTTCAAGCCGATTCAATTTCACGTCAAATCCATTTGCAGACGTATTTGTATACCATATGTTAGTGCATATGTTCATTTTCAGCCTCCCATGGTCCAATTTGACAAGATTTTGAAGTATCACATTCAAGGGTTTTGGAAAAGTCAGTTGTCTACACAATAAAAACTGTCAGAAAGGCCATCTTTGTAGGATAATGATTATCAACTAAAGGATTTTCATAATAAACCAATTATTGTCTCAGATTCTCCCCATGTAAATCTACCACCACACCAATTTTCAAGGCTTCAAGACATCATTTGGTATTTTTCCAAAATAAAAATCAAATGTATTTTACCCACTTTGAAAACTGCATTTCTAGAATAGCTATAGGGGATCAAGTTTGACTTTTAAATCTTGTGAATGAAAAGGATTGATGATAAAACATTTTGCATACATATTCATGGATCCTAAAACAACTAATCCTCCAAGTTATAGCTTCCCAGGTTCAAGTTTGATATTTTTTCAAAAGGGGAAGTTGGTGAGTTTCAGATAAATTCAACAATGGTAATTTTTTAGAAAATGCTAAATGGGCAACTTTGAACATTGATATTTTGCAATCCTAATGGATTCATACAAGTCTATTTGGAAACCTCATTTCCATTTAATTAATCTACATTCTAGTACATTTTCATGGCTCAAGGAGAAGCTTTGATAAGTTTTTCAGGACAATTTCGGAGGCTACTTGGATTATTTTGATCACAGTGAGCTACAATTTTATTTGTCTCTTATGAATCAACAATTACCAATTGAGAGCCAACTGGTAAAATTTTCTCTAAGTACAAAATACAAGGGGATATGCATATGGTTGGGATACACTTATCTTTATATTGTCTATCTGTTGATGCTTTAGAAAAGGCAATACCTAAGAAGAGAAAGGGAAAACTTGATCGATTCAGCTACAACTATATTGGACAAAAATAATTTGGTGAAATATGATTGGACAAGATGGATATATTTAGATTACTGATCTAGGATAAATAAACAATCATTATAATGGCTACTTAGGGGTAATATTGAGCTATGCTAAATGAAGAGTTTAAATATATGACAGTTAGAGAAGAAGAGAAGATGGAACCTATAAATCTCTTAGACCGTGTTCCTACTCCTAAGATTGGGTGAATTAGAATATGCAAAGAGAACTAGTGATGATGAATATATTGCTAAATAGAAACCTCAGGTGATGCTAAGCGAAGAGGCAACTATACGATACATAATGGTGAAAACATGTCATAATGATCCATAATAAAAAGTCATCACAATTATTGATAGAGATATAATTTTTTCTCGTATATGAATAGATCAAAGCTCTTGTGTTTAATCTAGTGGGTTCAAGACAGTTGGATTTTTTGTTAAGTCATCTACATCTACTAGTTATGCATCCTTTAATACTATTTTCAATAGATCATAAGCAATTCTATTGTTGCTATAGTGATCCATCATATGTGAAGAAACTGAGTTAGCTCATGGTAAAATAGAATCACGACACTGGTAAACTTCAAACTATTAGTAAAATCCCAATGAAATTAGATAAATTTGAGGATGTTTAGATCACAAAGGCCGAAAATGGTTTTCAATGCCTATCTAAGCAAGGATTATACAAAAAATATCATTGGAATTTTCTTTGTAGGTAAAAATGTTACAAGTCAGAAGGTGGTCATAGACTATTATACAGAGCCCCAATCCTTTGAGACCTTCCATACTTGCTTCAGATTAATATACATGCTACCCTGAATAGAACACGACAATAAAGAGCTAACAAGCTAAACCAAAATGATATTTGTTCTGAGGTAGCACAATCAAATAGGTGTGTGCTTTTGCATCATGAAAAGTTAAACCTTATCACAAAACAGTTGGACATCATGGGATATTAAGAGAGCATATTCGATCAAATGGATATGGAAGATGAACTTTATCAATTGACCTTATCATATGCTTGTCTACAAAACGACCAAAATAGTATTCAAAATTATTAGAACTCAAACAAGTTTTCATATTTTTAGTATCACCATCCTGAGTTTGGATCATTAGGCCAATCCAAAAGCTTCTTACACAAGCAATGATCAAGGCTATAGACTGCTCGACCACACAGTGGTAGAAACAAGGGAATTTAGCTTGGCAATAAGAATGTGTAAAATTGAAATCGGTGGCAAATGCTAAAGTTCCTCCTAGCCGGTTTAGAAGACAAAACAAGTTTAAAAGGTCTTAAGCTTTTAAGGCATCTCCAAAAGAGTACTACCCAGAATACTCATTAATCTCACAAGTCTCTAGAAGATGCCACTTACTATGGTCATAGATCTATTTCACAAACTAATATTGAAGAACCTGTGGTACAAGCAGACCCACAACATGTTGTGGAAAATGTGTTTACAGTGGAGAAACTTGTGGAGGGGTTGTGCGACATAATTCATGAAAGAGAAAATAACATAAAATTAATAGAAGTGAAAGGATAGACCACTTGGAGAAATATAAAAGGACTTGGGCACTATGTTCAACATCTATAACCTTAACATTTACCCACATAACCTCCAAGGAAGTAGAGAGGAAGAGATGATGGAGTTTGTAAAGCCCTTAAAAGAGGAGTTTGGGAATCTAAAAGATACAAAAAAGGACCTCAATGTTCTTTATTTTCAATGGTGATGCTTCCAAATTATGCATATGGCCTTGCATGATGGATAAAACATTTAAATATCACAATGGACAAAGAATTAAAGGAGTTACGAGACAACATCTCAAAGAACACAAACATATAAACTATTGTAGTGAAATCATCTTGAGGCACAAAATAGGTAAGGGATTTAATGGAACATCTTGTACTGCCACGATTCTAATGTGACCAAGCAACTGAACTCTCAACAACATATACAATTATATAAGAGATTAACACCAAGTGTTACTGAGGCTAGAAACAAAATTGCTCCTATTATGAAGGCACCATTCTTTACAACGTAACAGTGGGTAGAAGAAATAGCTACTGCCTTATTTCTTGGAGCTCTAACCACAAATATATAGAAGGAAATTAAAAAGAGAAAATGACTTTTATCTAGTGGCAAAGCTTGATCTTATTGAGGATGTGAATATCGATGTTACAAATGGATTTTTGCAACATAGAAAGAGAATAAACTGCTAAAGATCTTTAACAAATTGAAGCGAAAGCCACATGGAAGCCTTGTGAGATCAGCAACTGCAGTGAAGGAGTAGAATAAAACATTGTCCTCATATATTTCCTTACACAAAATATATCCAAACATGCATATCTCTCAATTCGATGAGATGGAGTTAAGTAAGAGACATTTATGGTGAAAAATTGACAAAATGGAGTTAGATCCTTAAAATGCCTCTTTTATAATGGAATATCGTCGATTCCTAGAAATGCAATCTAATCGTAAGGCAGTTCTTGAAGCCGAGCTCTCTGATGAGCGTACTCGATAGAATATTTTCTCTCACAAATGAAGCCATCAATCATTGAGGTATTATGATTACATTTGAACAGACTAACAAGTGCACCGTTTCCTTCCACACTAATGATGAACACATGGAAACCCTAAAACCATATATACTATGAAGGAATGTGTAGAAAAGGATGCATAGAACAATCCATCAGAAAGCCATATACTATTAGAGTAGATTTCTCAAGTCTCTCTGATTAAAAGGGTCACACCAATGAGGATTTCGGGGAGAGTCCTACCAATAAGCAGATACCACTTATACTTCATCTATGAGACAATTGATATCGACATAAGTTATTTGAATTCTCTCGATAAGGTAAATTCGCCTCGATACTGTGAATGCATATCGTCAAAATATAAGAAAGAGATTGAATAAAATATGTTTATAATGGATAACAATATTATCTGGAAAAAGTATAAAAATACACATTTTCCACTAAAGGGATTATGAGATGAATGATTATTTTATCCAGGAGAGCATAATAGGTAAAATTTATAAAACATTTGCACTGGGGGGTGAAATATTGCTTCACCAAAGGAGATATGAGAGTGGGTAAACATTTTACCCAATAAATAATTTATTAATTGGGTGAAATGTTTCAACCAAGCAAAGATATAAATGAAAATTTTCCATCAAAGAAATTAAGATTAATGAAGATTATTAATATTGAGAAAATATTGAGAAACGATAATTATTATTTTTCATGAGAACACAAGGACGAAGATTAAAATATTTAATTTTCCAAAGGAAATTAATTAAATATTTTGTTGAAGAAGAAGAATACTAGAGAGATGCAGTGAATAGATATGAGAGGTCATAACGCTAAAATAATGTATATATGTCAAATGAAATCAGAGGAGAATTGGATTAGAATTAGGAGTTAGGTAGGAGATATACAAAAATACTTTTAGAATGTTTGTCATAAAAACTTTATTGTATGGACTATGATGCATGCATAAATTTTGGCTGAAATCAATGGAAGATCTTTAATTCTATGACTCAATATTGGTGTCAATTGTTTGTTAAATTTAGAAGCAACTATCTGGTTGTCTCCAAATTGTCATTTCTCTATTATTTGAAGTTGCATATCCAAGTTGATATTTCAATTTCATCAAAACACTTTTGTTGTTCTTGTGTAGTCAAGTTAACTAGTTCCTGTGGAAGAATTAAAATCCTTTTAATTTATTATAGTAACTTGGGGGTAACAATTGGATCAATAAGAAGAGTTAGATAATTGATATGATTTTTGTATACACCTAAAATTGGTCTGGAGAATCTGATTAATTAAAATTATTTGATTAATTATCCTAAATTCCTCTACTATTGAATAAATAGAAATATTTATTTATATAGTTCACGTTCACATTCACATTCAAATTCTTCTAATTCTTCTATTATCTCATCTTAATTAAATAAACAAAATTAAATACTTTGTTTGATTTAATTATCATTTCCCTATTTTATTCTATCACATCAAATCTTAAATTAATTAAATAAAGATTAATACACTTTATTGATTAATTACTATATTCTTCTATTTTAATTAATAAACAACCTCTATAGTTTGTTCTATTAAATTATTTATCCCTCTTTGGCTAATTTAAATAAATCAAAAATATTTAAATAAAGGCATAAAGAATATTCCTCTATATTATCTCAAAACCAAATTAGATATCCTATGTCTAATTTATGTCAAAAATATATCAAAATTAATTGATTCAAACTTCACGGGAAGTTTTGGAGACAAATTGGAAATTCATCTCTCAATCCTCTTCCATCAATCCTTCCTATTCTCTTGCCTGATGTTTTCATGGGTAGAGACAATGCCCAAAATCTTCTCAATCTCCTCCATCTCTCACCATTCAATCCTCCAGATTGAATCTAAGCCTCTACTTTGCTACCCCTGTGCAAAGTTTCTGCTGAGAAATCTATAAATATAGCTTCATTCAACAAAGAAAGAATCCAAATTATCAAGTTTGTGCAATCTTACTCTACAGGAAATCATTCAAGCATTCAAACATTCAAGCAATAGCATCATAGCTTTATAATCATGGCTGCATTTAGTTTGTTGCAACTTTATTTTATTTTAATTCATGTCAAGTTTAGTAATCATCATATAGGATTAGTTTCCTATATTTAGCATCCTCGTTCTTCAAATTGTCATTTTAATAGTCACATTGCTTACACGATCTAAGAGCCATAGTGGTTTAATAAATATTTTGGAGATAGAGAGCAATATGATGCTTTCAAATGAATTTATGGTTTTAATAGCTTAATTCGTGATTGAATTCTTTGATATAATGTCGTATTAAGAAGTGTTTTTAGTTGTTTTACTCTCACATATTTCATACTTACAATTGCCATACTGTATCCACATTGATGTTGTCTTGTTATTTAGATTAAGGGTACACTTTAGTCTGGTAATACACATTTACTGTCATTTTGTGGTTCTATTAATTGGTTCCTTCAAGGAAGGATTAAAATCCTTTTAATAAATCACAATAACCTGGTAGGATCAATTAGATCAATAAGAAGAGTTTGTCAATCACATTCTTGCACGTTTATACAAAGTATAAAAAAACTTTAGTACCAAACAATTAGAATTGTAACCAATACCAGCCACCTATTATATAACTTCGTTGACTACACATACCCAACAAAGAACTGGTCTTTCTATTCAATCATATATAATTCAGGGTGAACCCACAAAAGTGGTTTACAATTGGAGTGAGGAAGGAAAACTTAAAAAAAATGACCCCATTAAAAAAAATTAAAAAATTTGGGGGCTTCGAACGAACTCTAGGTTCGAGCGAACCCCTTTAATGTGGGAACCCACATTTTCCCATTGTGGAAAGGGGGTTCGCTCGAACCCCCCTTTTCCCATCTTCCGACCTTCCCACCCTCTGATACAAAAAAAAATCCAGATTTTTTCCCTTCGAAACTTTAGGTTGAGGGTGAAAATGGAGGAGATTTCTCAGATCCAACTAGAACATGGTAGTCCTCGAAACGAGCTATCCAACGAATATAATTTTAATATGTTTTGGTTTTATTATTTCATTGTTTTTTTAGTTTTATTAAACATAGGTTTTTCACTGAAAATCAAGCTCTTTGTTCTACACATGTGGGAAAATAATAAATTATAAAAAAAAATTTGAAAAATATGTTGAGGCTAGGTATTGATGTCCTTGATCCACTAAAAGAAATTTGAATTTCGATACATACAGAAAAATTTATGTTGTATACGGTCCGTCTATGTCTGAATTTTAATTGGTTTGACTTCAAAACTTGATTAAGGAAAAAATATTTAATAAAACACTATGAAACCAAATGAATTGGTTAGATATTGTAGTTAGAAATCTAAATTCGAAAAAAATAGAATTTTATTCTTCATACAAAAAAAATTATCTTGTATACGGTGAGCGTCACTCCTTTAAAATGTTGTTTTTAAAAAAAAGCTAGTTTTCGAAGGAGATGGAAATATAAGTGCAATATGATTCCAAAATTTTTGAAAAAAATATATTTAGAATCTATAGACAAAACATCACAAATCACTAGTTTTCATCATCTTCAAATTC
Organism: Sequoiadendron giganteum; assembly: GCA_007115665.2. Classification (NCBI taxonomy): domain Eukaryota; kingdom Viridiplantae; phylum Streptophyta; class Pinopsida; order Cupressales; family Cupressaceae; genus Sequoiadendron; species Sequoiadendron giganteum. The sequence goes on from CM021102.1 coordinate 28,388,916, forward strand.
CTCATAGTTTATCCGCTATAGGAGCCTGAAAGTGAAGATTTAGTTTTAAAAAAATAGTTCAGTGTCCAGTTTGCCCAAAAGTTGTAAACCAGTATTGTGGGATTACCCTTCACTTTAGAAACTTTAGAAAGCATTCATTTCCAAATAACTACATTTGTTAGCTAAACATATTTAATATATACCTTGATATTTCTTATACAATTTATACCAAATTAGCTATTACATCTACTTCACTTTCCATTGCCACCATAAGTAGATTTCATTAGTCAAGAGTAACATAGCTTTCAAAACTGCTTCATTAGTAAGGTCAACCCACCTAGGTCTAGTAGAGCCTGATGAGTAGGGAGTCATCAACCTAATAGGTTAACTTCATTCATTGGTTCAAAAATGTTGCAAGTATGATCATAAAGCTTGACATCCTCGTAGGACTTGAAACCTACATTTTTGAGATCCAACAGTTTGGCAACTCTACTGGGGACAAACTATGATTTTTTTTTATCATATCCATTTATAGAGTCAATAACGTTTCAAAATTGGTCTTCAACTAGAGGTTCATAATTGTCTCATTTTCACTCCCCATCTGAGTAACACACCCAACATATTGGCGAATCTACTGGGGAGAACTTGAATAAATCGAGTAGCAAACCGTCTTGCCTTATAGAGTCATAAAATATTTTTGCATCCTTGACATCTTAGATAATTGATTAAGGGGATTCCGCTGGGGTAAACCGAGAACAATTTCAAAATCCATTTCATTTTCCTACTTTTGAGAAATGTAGGTGGCAACTTTGTTAAAAAGTGATAGATAATGCACATACATTTTGGGACAACAATACTATTTCCACTCAAGAATAAAAGGCTACTGCAAATTTCTTGTCAAAATATCAGAAGTGAGAAGGTAACAAATAATCAAAGAGTGTAAAGAATTGGACCAAGAGGTGCTACAACTGGACCAAAAAATGCTACAATTGAGAAACAAATGTGTTCCAAATGCATCACAAAATATACTATTCTACATTGAGGATGGGTATACAAATGCAAGTGGTCTTTGAACCCCACAAGTGCCACATAACATAATTGGGAATTGTGGCAATGGAGGTAAAGCATATCATTCACAAAAAGACATTTATTCATGACAAGCTTAAAAACAAATAAATTCTTATCTTGTCCCTCCTAGACAAAGACTAGTAAGCTTCCAAGGTCATCAATACAATCAATATCAAGTGCAACACAATTTCAACCCACTTGGAAATGTCAATCAAAATCAGCAGCAAGGTATATATTAGAATCAACAATCCATGAAGAAAAATGACAATTGTTTTCATAGTCGAGAAAGAAACAAAAGTCTTTTGGACGCCTTTCTTGACATAAGGAGACATAAAGGAGAATCCGGGAACTCTTTTCTCAAAAGAATGGTAGATATTTGTGGGAAAATACCTATTGATTTCCCATCTAGTAAGTTTGAGTTCATTGAGTAGTTAATGAAAGTATATGAGCCCAATTCAACTTATTGACTTGAATCATGGATACCATTTGCTTTTAATCAAATAGATGAATGGACTGGCATCATAGATAAGAAAAAGTATGAAGGCAATAGTGGTATCACTGATGAGTATGGAGAAACTGAATGAATGACACGGCCAATGGAGGAAACATGTACAAGTGAAGATTGCAATGAGGTTTCTCCAGATTCAAATGAAGTTGAAATTATGGAGGACCAATTTTATACCTTGGAGGATGATTGTAGTAGTGAAGATATTGCTGAAAAAGACACTGCCTGTGGAATATATCAGCCATGATTCAGATGGTATGGAGGTGCAACCATGTAGGCATTATCATAGCATTCACAATAATGAATTAGAAGCCAAAACAAAAAGGAACAATATGCCTTATGACAATGAAGACAACAATGACTATGGCCAATCCATAGAGGATGGGTATGCAAGTGAAAATAATTGCTATGACAACCTGCATGATGAGGATGAAGATATAGAGGATATCTCCTACATAATAGATTGTGACTGTGAAATTTATGAAGAATTCTTTGAAAATATAGATTTTGATGACATTCATGTGGATTTGAAATTAAGTAGTTCTTGCAACTTAAATGGAGATTAGGAAAAAGAAGCAATAAAAAATGCAAGTCCATTTGATAGTGAGCAAATGACACCTTTGGGTGTAGTTGAGTGCTATATTAATAAGGAAAAGGTTTGTACACTTGAAAACGATTTTCATTTTTTTTCAAATCAATTGTATAATGAAAAGATAGAACAAGATCATATGACATGTTGCCAAGTTGTGCTAGAACATGAATTTCATGTGTATTCAAATCCACTTTATGATGAGGATGAAGTATTTTATGATAATTAGGATGGTGTACCAATTTGTGAAGCAAATGAATGTGAAATCAATGTATTTGAATTACCATTTTTTAATGATAAAAAGGATGTAGAGTACATAAACAATAAGACAGATGAAGAAGAAGTGTGTTCATTCAACAGTGAGAAAATTTTAGATTTATTGATTGTGGAGTATCAAAAATATGCACACAAGAATGATGTTGAAGTTTCATGTCCTACATGCATTTTCTTTGACATTGAAAGCATTTTGTGTATCAATGATGAGGGAAATTTTGAAGATAATCAAGGTTTTGTGTCTATTGATGTTCAAAAGGAGATATGTAAATCAAAATTGGAAGTTCTTAAGAATGACACTAATTTGCACATCATGGATAATGCTTGTTCAACACCAGTTGGTTCAAATGTGCATAATGATGATTGTATGAGTTAGAAATTTGTGTCACTGCCAATTAATGATATGGAGGAAATAAAAAATGTTTTAGATATACTTGTCTCAAAAGATGTTAATATGACATAATTTTCAAACCCATGTGAAAAGAATACAAAATATGGAGTGAGCAGCATGAATGGGCACAATTGTCTTTCTTCCCATACACCTAGAAGTTGTTTTCCCAGTTTGCATCAAAGGCCATATGATAATTTTACATCATCTATAAAAACTTATGATGAAGTAAGCCTCAATCACTTCAGTTGTGAAGATTCTCAATTTTCAATTCAGCTGGGAGACCATTTCATGATACATCAAAATGGTGGAGAATTTTGCATTGAGAATAAAATTTCTTGGTGTAATGAATGGGGAATTAGTTTGTCACATGATAGTAACAATTTTCAAAATATGCTTAGGTGTGAATCAAAGAATGGAAAAATAAATATGGGAAATACTGAAGGTGGTGTTATTTTGAAGGTTTCTAGTGGTAGTGCATGTAGCAGGGCATATTGCATGAATATTTTCAAGAGGAATTTGATGAACTCAAAAAAAAACAAGGTATATGACAGGGAGAAATAGGGGACTTTCTTTTTTTTTAGTGGCCTTGTGCCATTAGTTGTGGGGTAATTTTGCAAAATCATACCAATTCAAAGCAAAGATAAAGTGTGAATTTGCTTCCCATTAAGTAAAACATTTGGTCTACTTCCCCAGAGACCTAGATTCTTGCTATGCCCACATGGGGCATACATCCCCACATGGAGCCACTAGTGGAGGCTAAAATTTCATGCCATTTTTTGCAAAATTTGAGGTTCCCATGATGAAAAATTTGATTTCAGCACTTAGAAGTACATTTGGAAAATTTGCTCAATTGGCCCACTTTGAAAAATCACAACTTCAAGCCAATTCAATTTCACGTCAAATCCCTTTGCAAACATGATTGTCTAACATATTTTAGTGCATATGTTCAGTTTCTGCCTCCCATGGTCCAATTTGACAAGATTTTGAAGTATCACATTCAAGGGTTCTAGAAAAGTCTGTTGTCTACATAGTAAAAACTACCAGAAAGGACATCTTTGGAGGACAATGATTATCAACTAAAGGATTTTCATAACAAACCAATTGTTGTCTCAGATTCTCCCTATGTAAATCTACCACCATGCCAATTTTCAAGGCTTTAGTATAACATTTGGTATTTTTCCAAAATCAAAACCAAATGGATTTTACCCACTTTGAAAACTGCATTTCCATAATAGTTGTAGGGGGGTCAAGTTTGACTTTTAATATCTTTTGAATGAATAGGATTGATGATAAACCCTTTTTCATAAATATTCATGGATCCTAAAAGAACTTATCCTCCAAGTTATAGCTTTTGAGATTCAGGTTTGATATTTTTTCAAAAGGGGAATTTGGTGAGTTTCAGATAAATTCAACAATGTCAATTTTTCATAAAATGCTAAATGGGAAACTTTGAACATTGATATTTTACAATCCTAATGGATTCATACAAATCCATTTGGAAACCTCATCACCATGCCATTAATCTACATTCTAGTACATTTTCATGGCTCAAGGAGAAGCTTTGATAAGTTTTTTAGAATGATTCGTTAGGCTACTTGAATTATTTTGATCATAGTGAGCTAAAATATTATCTCTTATGAATCAACAATTACCAATTGAGAGCCAATTGGTAAAATTTTCTCTAAGTACAAAATACAAGGGGATATGCACATGGTTGGGATACACTTATCTTTATATTGTCTATCTGTTGATGCTTTATAAAAGGAAATACCTAAGAAGAGAAACGAAAAACTTGGTACATTCAGTTGCAACTATCTTGGACACAAATAATTTGGTGAAATATGATTGGAGAAGATAGATATTTTCATATTATTGATCTAGGATGAATAGCCAATAATTATAATGGCTACTTAGGGGTAATATTGAGCTATTCCAAATGAAGAGTTTAAATATATGACAACTAGAGAAGAAGAGAAGATGGAACCTGTAGAGCTCTTAGACTGTGTTCCTACTCCTAAGCTTGGGTGAATTAGAATATGCAAAGAGCACTAGTGATGATGAAGATATTTCTAAATAGAAAGCTCAAGTGATGCTAAGCGAAGAGGTAGCTATATGATACACAATGGTGAGAACATGTCATAATGATCCACAATAAAAAGTCGCACAATTGCTAACAGCGATATATTTTTTTCTTGTATATGATTGGTGATGCATGCTCCAATACTATTTTCAATAGATCATAAGCATTTCTATTGCTGCTATAGTGATCCATCATATGTGAAGAAACTGAGTTAGCTCGAGTGGTAAAATAGAATCACGACACTGGTAAAATTCAAACTAATTAGTAAAATCCCAATGGAATTAGATAAATTTTAGGATGTTTAGTTCATAGAGACTGAAAATGGTTTTCAATGCCTATCCAAGCAAGGATTATACAAAAAATATCATTGGAATTTTCGTTGTAGGTTAAAATGTTACAAGTCAGAAGGTGGTCATAGACTATTATGCAAAGCCCCAATCCTTTGAGTCCTTCCATACTTGCTTCAGATTAATATACATGCTACCCTGAATAAAACACAACAATAAAGAGCTAACAGGCTAAACCAAAATGATATTTGGTCTGAGGTAGCACAATCAAGTAGGTGTGTTCTTTTGCTTCATGAAAAGTTAAACCTTATCACAAAATAGTTAGACATCATGGGATATTAAGAGAGCATATTCAATCAAATGGATATGGAAGATGAACTTTATCAATTGCCCTTATCATATGCTAGTCTACAAAAGGACAAAAATAGTATTCAAAATTCTTAGAAGTCAAACAGGTTTTCATATTTTTAGTATCACCATCCAGAAGCATCTCACACAAGCAATGATCAAGGCTATATATTTCTTGGCCACAGAGTGGTAGAAACAAGGGAATTTAGCTTGGCAATAAGAATGTGTAAAACTGAAATCAATGGAAAATTATAAAGTTCCTCCTTGTCGGTTTAGAAGACAAAACAAATTTAAAAGGTCTTAAGCTTAAGGCATCTCCAAAAGAGTAATACCCATAATACTCATGAATCTCACAAGTCTCTAGAAGATTCCACTTAATATGGCAATAGATCTGTTTCACAAACTAATATTGAAGAACCTGTGGTACAAGCAGACCCACAACATGTTGTGGAAAATGTGTTTACAGTGAAGAAAATTGTAAAGGGGCTGCCCCACATAATTCATGAAAGAGAAAATACAATAAAAGTGATAGAAGTGAAAGGATAGGCCGCATGGAGAAATAGGAAAGGACTTAGGTACTATGTTCAACATCTATGACATTAACATTTCCCCACATAACCTGCAAGGAAGTAGAGAGGAAGAGATGATGGAGTTTGCAAAGCCCTTAAAAGGGGATTTTGGGAATCTAAAAGATACAACAAAGGACCTCAATGCTCTTTTTTTTCAATGGCGATACTTCCAAATTATGCATATGGCCTTGCATGATGGATAAAACATTTAAATATCACAATGGATAAAGAATTAAAGGAGTTATGAGACAACATCTCAAAGTATGTAGACATATAAATGATTGCAGTGAAATCATCTTAAGGCACAAAATAGGTTAGGGGTTTCATAGAACAACTTGTAATGCCACGATTCTAATGTGACCAAGCAACTAAACTCTTAACAACATATGCAATTATATAAGAGATTAACACCAAGTGTTACTGTGGCTAGAAACAAAATTAGTCCTATTACGAAGGAACCATTCTTTACAACATAACATTGGGTAGAAGAAATAACCGCCTTATTTCCTAGAGCTCTAACCACAAAGATATATAAGGCAATTAAAAAGAGAAAATGACTTTTATCCAGTGGCACACCAAAGCTTGATCTTATTGAGGATGTGAATATCGATGTTACAAATGGATTTTTGCAATATAGAAAGAGAATAAGTTGTCAAATATCTTCAAAAAATTGAAGCGAAAGCCACGACAAATCCTAGTGAGATCGACTACTGTAGTTAAGGAGTAGAATAAAACATTGTCCTCATTTGTTGCCTTACACATAATATATCCAAACATGTGTATCTCTCAATTACCGGTTAGATTGAATTAAGTAAGAGACATTTATGGTGAAAATTTGACAAAATGGAGTCAGATCCTTAAAATGCCTCTTTTATAATGGAATGTCATTGATTCCTAGAAATGCAATATGATCGTAAGGCAGTTCTTGAAGCTGAGCTCTCTGATGAGGGTACTCAATAGAAGATTTTATCTCACAGATGAAGTCATTAATCATTGAGGTATTATGTGAACATTTGTGTTGGAAAATTAATTTCTCCCACCTAATGAATCTTCCAGTGACTTCTACAAGTCAAGCTATTCTGGAGACTTCTAACACATAACAGGTGAAAATATTAAATGCAAACCAATACATATTCTAGAATTTTCTCTAATTTGCTATGTCGGTTCCTACTGTCTGGAACCTTCTTGTAATTTTTGTTCTACTCTATAAAAGAGGATTGTTGTAAAGCATTTTACAAGCAATATAGAAATGTGCAGTTGCATCTGTGGAGGAAATCTATTTGCATTTCTTCTCTGTGTTTAAGTTTCTTTTAAATGGTATTAGAGCCCTTCAAATCTTGGGTTGTGGGTGGTTTGTGTTAGCTATGAAGCTCTGCAGAAGATCTGAAGCATAGTAGAAGAGGAGCTGCTTTGGTGGCTGTTCTCAGGAAGCTGTAAACATCAAAAAATGGAGCCACAAATTCGAAGGGAACGCGATTCTTGTGCAGCCTCTGTTTGAAAAGGAAGATGTCAGTCCATGAGTACCGCATGAAATACTACAAGCTATGAGGATTCCAGAGGGGTTATGTGATTGATTCTTGACCATGTGGAGGCTACCGGTCTCAAAGGAGGAATTGAAGGTGTTGTTGCAAGCCACCCCCTAAGGAATAATCTCTGCCAGCATTTTGTGCTCTCAAAGCAAAGGTGTTGTAAATTGTAAAAAAAAAAATTGAGGGTTTGTTCGAGATGCCAAATCAAATCACCGTGTCGAGGTAAGGATCAGTTTCTATTATTGTGAAAAATAAATCACAATTTTTTGGATGAATTATTGTATTTTGTGAAACTATTAAAAGGAAGGTGCAGAAAAGTGAAGTGTGTCAACAAAATAGATAATCTAAAGTTTATTGAAGTTGCAATTTAAAATGGAAGAAAGCCATAGTTGTTAAAGAATAGTTGTTTATCAAAGGTTATTGTTGATTTGTCAAGTAGTCAAGGGAAAAGATTAAAAAAAAGAAGGGGAAAGTAAATTGTAATTCACATCACAAACCAATTTGAATCCAAAGATTGGTGTTGAAGTATTGTCTAAAGTTAAGTAATTTTTATTTTGTGGTTTTTTAATTGTAACTCAAAGGAGGAGATTGCAGGTTGCAAAGAGTGAAGGCACATGAAGTTGTCGAACAAAAAAAGTGTAATCAAGGATAAAGTGTATAAGGTGAATTCCAATAATTTGTTTCAATGGGAAAAGTAGGAAAAAGGTTAAAAGGAGAGAGAGATGTCTTGGAGGAAGAATTGTTAAATGTTAAGATACAAAATTCTGAATTGTTAAAAGATTTAGATAAAATTTCAATGGAAAATAGTGAACAACTGATAAAATGTTATGATCTTAATATTGAATTAGATAAAGTTAAAAGAAAGAACGAGGTTTTAGAAGAACAGATACTGTTGTTTGATGAACTTTTACAAGACTCATGGAAAGTTGAGAAGAAGAATAAAGAGCTAGAAGCAAAATTAAAAGTGTTTGATGAGGTTAAGAAGAAAAATGAAAATTTAGAAGAAAATATTAAAAGATTAGAAGAGAAAAATAGTTTGCAAAAGGAAGAAATATCAAAATTGAAAATGGAGAATGAATGCTTAAAAGAAAAACAACTTGTTTGTGATGCTTCGTGCAATACAAAAGACTTCAATAGTTCAGCTGATGAATCAAATGATTTGTGTAATATAGCTAAAGTTTATAATGAAAAATGCAAAGATGAAGATAAAAGTGTGTTTGAATCTACAAATTTTAACAGTTGTAATGAAAAGAAAGTTGCTTTGAAAATAATGAAAAGAATGGGATACAAAGGGCAAGGATTAGGAAAACATGAGCAAGGGATTAAAGAGCCTATTGAGCCAGTTATGAGGCCCAAATATGAAGGTCTGTGGTATGCCTGATACAAGGGTTCCAAGCTCAAGAAAATTCCATCAAGAAATGAAGTGTATGCAATGTTCACATTGTAATAGAATAGGTCATACAAAGGAAAAATGTTGGAATTTACATCCCTACAGTATATGTGGATTAAAGAATCATTGTGAGAAAATGTGTTTGAACAAAGATTGGAAGAATGAATCAATGAAAGGTTACATGAAAATGGATTGTGGATGGGCCTATGGACCAGGTTGGAAGAAGATCACAGGTATGATCAACATATTGTTCAAGTATAAGAATTCATATGTCATCAAAAATAGAAAACAAGAAAATTTTGACCATTATGTTGTAACACATTATGCAAACAGTGAGTGTACTTTTGGATTGAATTTTTAAAGATTTAAAGATCAATCATTTGAAGGAAATGTTTGATAAAGGATATGAAGATATTGAAAATAGTTTGAACATTTGAGAAAAGTGAGATCATTGTCTTGAAAGACATCATTGAATTTGGAAGATTATAGTTAATAAGTTTTCAAAAAGGGTGCATCTAAGAATCATGTGAAGGTGAAGGTGAATTGAAAAAAAGATAGCAAAGTGCAGTACCATAAGGGAGAATACTTCCAAAAAGGAAGAAATTGGATCAGTAAGCATGCAAGGAATTCACACAAGAAGAATTTTCAAGGATCGAATTTCAATATTTGACGATCATCATATAGTGACTAACTAAATGTAAATGGGTACCTAACAAGGCTTTAGGCCGAGACCCATCTTTTTTTATTATGCCAGAAAATGATTTAGTGAGTTTGCAGACTTGAAAGAAAAACTTGCAAATTATGAGTGGTCAAAAATAATGGGGGAGTGATGGAAAATCAATTTCTCCCACCTAACGAATCTTCCAATGACTTCTACTAGTCAAGCTATTTCGGAGACTTCTAACACATAATAGGTGAAAATGTTAAATGCAAACCAGTACATATTCTAGAATTTTCTCTAATTTGCTATGTCGGTTCCTACTATCTGGAACCTTCCTGTAGTTTTTATTCTCCTCTATAAAAGAGGATTATTTTAAAGCATTTTACAAGCAATATATAAATGTGCAGTTGCATCTATGGAGTAAATATGTTTGCATTTTTTCTCTATGTTTAAGTTTCTTTTAACAATTTGTACAAACTAACAAGCACATCATTTCCTTGCACACTAATGATGAACACATGGAAACCTTGAAACCATGTATACTACAGAGGAATGTGCAAAAAAGTATGCATATAACAATCCAATTGAAAGATATATACTGTCAGAGTAGATTTCTCAAGTCTCTTTGATTAAAAGGGTCACACCGATGAGGATTTCGGGGAGAGTCCTACCGATAACCAGATACCACTTATACTTCATCCACGAGACAATTGATATCAGCTCAAGTTATTTGAAGTCTCCCAATAAGGTAAAGTCACCCCAATTCGGTGAATGCATATCATCAAAATATGAGCAAGAGATTGAATAAAATATGTTTATAATGGATAACAATATTATTTGGAGAAAGTATGAAAATACATATTTTCCACTAAAGGGATTATGAGATGAATGATTATTTTACCTAGGAGAGCATAAAAGGTAAAATTTATAAAACATCTGCATTGGGTGGAATATTTTTTGACCAAAGGAGATATGAGAGCGGGTAAACATTTTACCCAATAAATAATGTATTAATTGGGTGAAATGTTTCAACCAAGCAAAGATATAAACAAAAATTTTCTAGCAAAGAAATTAAGATTAATGAAGATTATTAAGATTTCAAAAATATCGAGAAACGATAATTATTATTTTTCACGAGAACACAAGGATGAAGATTAAAATATTTAATTTGCCAAAGACAATTAATTAAATATTTTGTTGAAGAAGAAGAATATTGAAGAGATGCAGCAAATAGATATGACGGGTCATAACCCTAAAATAATGTATACATGCTAAATGAAATCAGAGGAGAATTGGATTAGAACAAGAAGTTAGGTAGGAGATATACAAAAATACTTTCAGAATTTTTATCATATAAAATTTACTGTATGGACCATGACATGCATAAATTTTGGTTGAAATCAATGGAAAATCTTTAATTTTGTGACTCAATAATGGTGTCAATTGTTTGTTAAATTCAAAAGAAACTATCTAGTTGTCTCCACATTGTTGTTTCTCTGTTAATTGAAGTTACATATCCAAGTTTATATTTCAATCTCATCAAAACACATTTGTTGTTATTGTGTAGTCAAATTAATTGGTTTCTGTCGAAGAATTAAAATCGTTTTAATTGATTTTTGGGGGTAACAATTGGATCAATAAGAAGAGTTAGATAATTGATTTGATTATCATACTATCTCCACAGTGATGTTGTCTTGTTATTCAGATTAAGGGTATAATTTAGTTTGTCAATACACATTTTTTGTTATTGTGTGGTTTTGTTAATTGGTTCCTTCAAGGAAGGATTAAAATCCTTTTAATAAATCAGAGTAACCTGGTAGGATCAATTAGATCATTAAGAAGATTTTTTCAATCATGCATTCTTGGTCGTTTATACAAGTTACAAAAAAAATTAGTGCCAAACAATTAGAATTGTAACCAATACCAGCCACCTATTATAGAACTTCTTTGACTCCACATACCCAACAAAGCACTGGACTTTCTATTCAATCATATATAATTTACTTTAAGAACTTTAGAAAGTATTCATTTCCAAATAACTACATCTGTTAACTAAACATATGTATATACCTTGATATTTCTTATACATTTTATACCAAATTATCCATTAAATCTACATCACCTTCCATTGCCACCATAAGTAGATTCCATTAGTCAAGAGTAACATAGCTTTCTAATATGCTTCATTAGTAAGGTCAACCCGCCTAGGTCTAGCATAAGCTAAAGAGTAGGGAGTTATCAACCTAATAGGTTAACTCTGTTCACTAGTTCAGAAATGTTGCAAGTCTGATCATAGAGCCTGGCATCCTCTTAGGACTGAAAACCTACATTTTTGAGATCCAACTGTCCCATTTGGCATAAAAATCAAATTTAACTCAAAATTCTAGTGGGCTATTGTCTCCTAAACCCTAAGGTCATCCTGTGATGTGTTAATTTTAGGAAATTAGGGCACAACATGTATAAAGAAAGGGTTTTTCCCTCATTTTCACCCTATTCAATTATAATCTATCATTCATTATTCAATCACTCATTCATCCTTCTTCTCAAGCAAGCTAGGGTTTTGGTATTCCAAGATATCAAGGCATCTTTCCAAAGCATTCAAAGGATGAATCTTCATCCATTACTACAGAAATTCAAGATCAATCATTATGGAAAGTTTCTAATCTCTTTACTTCATGTTCATACTTCATCATCTCTTTTCTTCATTTTGGTTTTATTACCTAAAAGGAGTTTGACTAAGGCAAATCCCCATGCCCTAACATTCAACATTTTCTTTGTGTGTGTGTGTGTGTGTGTGTGTTTGCATATTTAGGTACCTTGTGTGAACCCCAATCCTAGACCTACACAAACATAGAAAACAAACACACTATTTGATTCATATGCAAGTTAGAACTAATATTCCCCATGAAATTTATTTACAATGTTTAAAATAGAAAGAGAATGAAGAACAAAACATGGAAATCAATGAAATCCTATTTAAAAATGCAAAATATTAATCCCATGGGGGAGTTGGTGCCAATTTATGTGTAGGAAATGACCCTTTCCCAACTCCTTTGTGTGATTGGATGATTTGATGAAGACCGATCCACTTGTTGAGGAAGAACAATGTAATTCCTTGATAAAAACCTACAATAACCTAGCTATGATAATGGAAAATGCTCATGAAATGGATGAAATTTCTCTAAATGTGAAGATAGAAACTTTGCTCTAAGTTGTGGATGATATTGTGGATCCTCAAGTCAATAGAGAAGCTCTCTATTTATAGGAGATAAGGATGGAGGAATGTGAAATAGGATGAATGTGGGATTAAAGATCGACCATTGGCATTGTGCCACTTATCAAGATGTGATTGGAGGAGGAATGAGCACATTTTGATTTATGTGCACATAAATGAGCTATTAGTTTCAAATTTGAATTTGATGAAATGACAAGTTGGAGGGAGAGAGGAATGGATTAAATGCCACTTGGCTCAAGGAAAAGGACATGTAAGAGGCCTTTAATGCCTTGTTGGAAGTACCCATCCCCATTCGGAGGGATTTTTGAATTCGAAGAATATTCCACAAAAGATGTCTTTTTGAATGGAAATTGATGAATTTATAAATCAAATAAATTGATTTATTGTGCAAGTTGAAAAATATAGAGGATTGGAGTGACTAGGATTAGGATTAATCATGATTTGATTAATTTAGATAGAAATTAGATGATTTGACAATTCTGACTTAGATATTAGGATTTATTTAAATCAAAGTTGAGAGGAATGATGATTTAGAATTAATTAAATAAGGATTGATTTATTTAATTAAAGAGGATGGTGTTAGATTAAATCAAATAGTGATTAATTTATTTAATTTAAAGAGATGAGTAGTTTAGAGTTTTAATCAAATAAAGTGAATTATTTAATTAAAAGAGACTATAGAATTAATTAAATAGAATGATTTATTTTATTAACAGATGAAAAGTGATGATTAGAAAGAGATGATTTAGGAAGAAATGATGTTAGTAAGATCAAGATCAGATGTGTCGGTATATTTTCCATGTCTACACCTTGCAAGCTTGGAGATTATTCAAGAATAGGTTGAAGACTTGTTGAGGGCATCTCCTTGTTGACTAGGTCAAGATCTACACAAAAAGACACCTACATATCAAAACTCAAGGTTCTTAGTCTGAATACTTGGAGGAATAGGAAGTTCAAGTTAAGAGCTTTTGTTTCCACCTTCAGATTTTTAGAAAAGACAAGAAGGACACTTTCCCCAATTGTGGTGACTTAGTCCCACTGTGCAAGTTTTTCAGATATTTCAATGGATCTAGATATCATTTTGGTTGAAACAAGCCTTGATGCAGTTTTCTAAAATTTTCCTGAAACTGGACTAAGTCACCCCATTTGGCACAAGTGTCCCGCAGGGCTTAAAAATCAAATTTTGCAAAATTTCTAGGACATTTGCAATCTTCATTCTAGCCTCTATCATTTTCCAAGAGCTTTCTTTCTATTTACCCCTTTTATATTGTTCTACATTGCATTTCAATTTATCTTTCTGCACATCATATTGCATCTTCAAGCATTAGTCTTTTCGAAGTTTACACTTGGTGGTGAACCCCTTTCTATCCATTATCACCCACAAGAACTCTCCCTTTGATAGATTTTAATCTCTTTTGCATTAAAGTCTCAAGGGTTTTTTCTTGAATGTAACCCTAGATCTTTGTCCCTTCCCCTTTAGGGGAAAAACCTTAGAGGTACAACATAGGTAACAAAATCTTCATTACACAACCTTAATCTTGGGTAATGGATTGATATGAAAAACGTTGAGAGCCAAAACAGTGTCAATGAGGGTACACCTAATAACAATAGTATTAACATTAACTATAATAATTGAAGGATCTTCTTGCTTCTACACATCCAGAGGCAGGAGTTCCTATAAATAGAATGTAATATTTGGTGAATCCGAAAACATATGAGCCATCAAGGCATTAACGCATGCCATCCTAGTGAAGTTAGGCAAGAGAATATTTTGTAGGGCTTCTTGAAACATATCCTGATAAACCGTAGCAGTGAGAAGAAAATCCAAAAGTGAGATCTTCGTTGGAGTAACACGAAGTTGCTCAACAATGTCATAGTCATTGGGTGCTTTAGCCACAGGTTTAGGTTATGGAGGAAGAGTTGGTTGAGAAGGTGGGGTAAAAGTACAAACCTATGTCATACTTTATAAAGGAATCGGCCAAAATGAAAAAAAGTTCTCAACTTCAACCACATAAGTTGTATTTATGTTTTGAATTTCAAAATTATGTAAACTAATAAAATGTATAACTTTTGTTGAAGTTTATTCCTATAATTTTTCAAATATGTTTAAAATATTTTTTGATATTTTTTTTATCAATTTAAAAGAATATTTTTTAATGCTAAAAATTTCAGGAAAAACTAACATTCAGTTGATGTCAAGAAACAAATAGAAAAAATAATCATTTTCTCCTAATTTTTTTTCTCAAATAGTTGACTTCAATATCTAGGGCATGGAAAAAAACTTGAAATTTTGATGTAAATTTTTCTCGTAATAACATTTTAAAGTCAAACTAACCTATAATTTGATAGTTTTCAGTTGGCGTAAACTATTATTTTGTTTTTTCATTTTCGAAAAAAAATATATACCCTTTTGAAGAGGATTATCTCCTCTAGGTAATCATATATTGTCTAATTTGTTTTATGATGATTTACTATTTTTTATTTAATTTCAATTGATCCTTGTTTTGACTTTGAACAACCTAATTGCAATATTTTAAAATATTTATATACTAAAACTAATCAATATATATATATATTTGGATTTAGCATTGTGAGCTCTAGAAAAGGGTGTTTTTATTTTTATTTTTAAATAATTTTGATTGAAGAAATATTCACCAGAAGTTGGAAATTTATGAAAATTTGAAAAAATGGTGACTTTGTTGCCAAGTCACCTGCCATCTGGACATATTCGGTCGAATAGGATTCAGTCGAATCCTATTCAGTTGAATAGTTTTCATCCTAAACATATTCGGTTGAATAATGTTCAACCGGATCATAACCGACCAAAATTCAAATTTTTTAAATTTTTTCTTTTGACTTTTTTCATTTTCATCCAATTTCTATTGAAACATAGCTGACTGACTTTCTAATTTTTTGAATTTTTTATTTTTTGTTTTCCCCATTTTTCATCCAGTTTTATTGAAATAACTATTTAAGTTAGCTTTTATTAGTCTATTTTTTAGGTTTTTTCCATTTTTCCTCCATTTTTTAATTAAGTAATTATTTCCTATTTTTTTTGTATAAAAAATCATCTTTTATTATTTACTTTTTATCTTAAATCATTGAGCATATAATACTGAACAGTACTTTTCTAATTATTTATCATAGGCTATTTAGTTGAATACTTAAATTTGAGGAAAATCAAGCATCCAAAGCAAAAGATTTGATAATTTTCTTTAGTTTATTTTTTGCTATCATGCTTATATGTTCATTGCTAGATTATTTTCTATTTTCATGCTTATATTTTCATTGTGTTTTAATTTGAATATTTTGAGCTAACACTTGGACTAACAAGTGGTGTAGTTGTCGATTGTCGAAGCCTAATATTGAAAAACTACTAATTTTTTGTTTTGTAGGATGTTTGGCCAAGAATTTTTATTTTTCCACTAATTTAGGCACTAAAGTTAGATTACAGGGTAAATGAACTTGTTTTCTATGCTTGGAAGGGTCTAATAGATGTATGCTCACCCCTCACACCTAGTGTGATCTTAGGGATCAAAAATCTTTACATATCTTTATTCTATTTAGATCAATGTTTTAGGTAAACATAAGGTCACTAGCTTGTGTGTATGCACTCTGCTCGTGCTTCGTGTGATCTTGGGGATCAAGCAACCCTAGTGTGCCTTTCCTTTTATGGGACATGCCTAGGGATTTCATCACCCTAGGGGACGATTCCAACCATGCATATTGATGGGGTATATAAAGGGGGGAGAACTAAAGTTGTACCCCAATCTAGTTGCATCATAATTGATGGAGCTCTGATTGCCTAGGGTGATTCTGGGCTAAGAGTGAAGGGTTGGTTTGAGCTATGAGTAGCTCATTGAATCTCTTGATCCATGCTTCTGATATACTAGTGTTCACGATCTGGGCCTCACATACCTTGCATATATCGAGGACTCCCTAGAGAAACATTGTAAACCTAGAAATCCATTGAATGTAGGTTAGTGTGGTGCAAGGTATGTGGATCGTACCCTGAAGTTACTCACCATGTACTCCCTTAGGCTGAGATAGAAGTCCTTGTGGTGAAATTTGATAGTTCCCGAGGAGAGAGAGAAGGTGAGCTTGTGGCATCTATTGACGACCCTTTGCCACTAGATCTCTATCTATCCACCTTTGTGAGAAAGGGTGCCCCAAAGAACCACCTGAGTATCAAGGAGTATTAACCCAAGCTTTCTTGGGTGGTGTGCCACATTAATCTATAAACCTACTTGAGCTTAGGGCTTATAATCAAGTTCTTGAAGTGTCTTTTTGTGCAAACCCGTGAAGATCAATCAACCAAAGGGTTGAGGATTTATCTATACCCTTTGAAAACATCAAAAACTTTCAAAAAAATTGACCCCCTAGGATCCTCGGTTTAGTCTAACATAATCTATAACTTTGTTGTCTCTTGATCACCAATTACCCCATCTTCACACCTAAAAAAACTATTCCTTACCCTCCCCCACTAGCCAAATTTTCCTTTATTATCACCTTATAATCACCTATTATCTTCACACCTTGGCTTGATATCATTCCCTATCCCCCACATAATTAGTTTCCTCATCATTATCATCCCAAATCAACCTTAAGATATATCCCAAAAAATTAGCATTTATCATGTCACCACTTTGCAAACATAAATTTTCACTAGGAAGCATTCTAGATCCCTTATCACCCTTCCTGATCTTAGGGTAGTTTAAGAACTTTCCTATATTAAGTTGCATATTTGATAGTTTAGCCAGAGTGGCTACCATTTTGCTAAATTTTTCAAAATCATCTTTCATCTACCCTTGCTTAGGAAATTTCCTATCCTAAGTAAGAAAATCCTAAATCATCCATCCTAAGGATCTAGATCACACCTTTTCATCACAAGCCTTGGTTGTTTACCATCAATTGAATCAATCATCCCATCAATCCCAACAAAAAATCCTTAATCACATCATAAAAATTCAATCCTAAGGTCATCATAATCCATAATCTAGTCCAAGGTCTGCATCTTTAATCTCTTAAAGAATTCTCTCCTTGCATGCCAATCATCTTGTGGGACCTCAACTTAATACCCATATCCCCC
Source organism: Sequoiadendron giganteum (assembly GCA_007115665.2). Lineage (NCBI taxonomy): Eukaryota > Viridiplantae > Streptophyta > Pinopsida > Cupressales > Cupressaceae > Sequoiadendron > Sequoiadendron giganteum. The sequence goes on from CM021102.1 coordinate 28,406,909, forward strand.
ATTCCACTAACATAAATCAACCTAATGTACCCCCATTAATAAACACAACCTTTTCCATAAACACAATCTCATCCAATGCCAACCCACCACCTTCCTCAAGTACCACAACACATCTCATCATAAATACCCATGTCCCTCTTTACAAAAACATAACACAACCCCTAAATAACCTACCCCCACTTTCATCACACCTAAGGGTCACTATTCCCCCCAATTCTAGTGTCACTTATGCCCCCACCAACCCAACTATAACCACACAATCTCACCCCACCTCATATATTCACGCCAATTATATCACCCCACAAAACACATCCCTACCCCCTAATAACACACTACTTCCCCCACCCCCTAAAAATCCAAATCCTGAAAAATAAATCACCTATAACAAACCCTTACCCCCTAATAATTCTGATTAGACCAAGGACTTGCTAACCATTTCCCAAAATGAGACACTTGCCTCCTTTGGACATAGATAATCAAACAATTGACATCAATAACATCAAAGAAGAATATAAAAAAGCTATTATAGATCAAGTTAAAGAAAAAGATAAAAAAGATACCATGGATCAAATCGATATCCCAAATGATCAAGAAGAGATGAGCATGATGAATGATAAGGAGGCCAGAATATCCTATCAATTAGGATCATCCACTTTTATCAAATCAAGATTTCTCACAGAGGAGAAGATTATAAACAACAACTTCCACATACACAATGATGGGTTCAAATCTTGTTTTCACAGTAAAAAATAGTCATACCTCCATGATATTAGGGGAAACTTTATCCAATACAAACATCAAAAAGTTTGAATGCACATTATTTTTGTATCCAGGTGAATTCAAACCTGAGAAATTTGTGATGGGGAATAAAAATGAAAGAACAAGGTTGTATGATCGAAGAAGAGATACTAGAAATGTGGATGAAGCAACATCTTTTGAAGAATAACCCATGAAAATTTTTGATGACCAAGGAGTATAGATACCAGGACAAATTAAAGATCTAGTGATAGAAATATTTTCCTTGGTATGGAAAATATTATAGAGATGGATGAGGACTCCCTTTTCAATAATATTTCATCTAAAGATATGTTATCTAAAAGCATAGTAAAAGAATATGGGATGAATTTTTTGAAGAAAATTCTATAGTTGGAAGAGCATAGTTATTTGCAAAATTATTTAGGAGGAAAGAAATGACCCCTGTTTTGGAGTTGTTAGGGGTTGATAATAAGAAAAATTCATCAAGATCATTAAAGAAAATAATAGTTGAAAACCTGCAAGAAGCATTGAATTCTATTGAAAACAAGAGTCGAGCTGTTGATTTAAGTGGTGCACGTAGAGAATTGATGATTGTAATTTCTAGTAAGAAATTATCACATAGAAGACAAGTTAATTTTTTTTTGAATTACTCAATGTTTCTAGGAGAACTATTCAAAGATATATCAAAAAGATAAATAGATTGGATGGAAATATTGTGAATAATTGGGTAAATATTTGCAGGGTTCCCTAAAAAGATAAAATCATAGAAGATGTAAATGATCCAGGGGGATACTTTTCACTGAAAATTGAAGTGTCCCATATGCTCTAGAATTTAGTGTCATCTTGAATAGCTTGAAAAATTGAATCCGACGCAACTTGAATAGGCTCAAAAGGATTTTGTATGCTCGAGTTATGACCATTCAAAGTTTGGTCAAACCAGGTGTCAAGGACAAGTCAGAAAGGCAGAAAGTGATCATCTCAGAATTCGATGGAATCAGTGCCAAAATGAAGATCTCATCAACACAAACCCAATGCTGCTCATTTCATTGAAATTTGAGCTCATATGTACAAGTTACACCAAGTCAAAGTTGCAAGCACCAAGGTTGACCAACTATACAAATGATGATGTCAACATGCTGATGTGGCAGTCTGTATTGTACAATAGATGAGGTGGACCAATATAAGCATGATACATGGAATCCCAATCAACAAATAGTATGATTTCGTGGCAATCTGGTCGATGGACATTTGGATTTCGTACAGTGACTAGACAATGGACGTGGCAACTGACAAATGACTCAACATGGCAGGAACAACGAACCAAGGGGTGCCACATGACACCCCTCACCCTCTCTCCTCCTCTAACGGGTTGTTCAAATCAATTTCCAAAATATGTAGGGGGGATTTGAACCCCCCCACCTCTCATATGCTAGCAGTGTGCTCAACCATTACACTAGCGAATTGTGTGCTATCCAACTATGGGCGATGATTTGTTTTGTTCTTTCAAATTTAGAAATCAGTTTTTTAAATGGACAGCTGGGGGTCGACCTCCTAACCACCATGCACCTAAAAGGGTTAGCCACTTTGTGGTTGCAAATATATATAGGGGTTCAACTTTATTTAAAGATTAGTTTAAGCTAATTACCCCTATTTTTAATCTTTTACCCTTTTTTATGTGAAAAACAACCTAATCTCCTAAAAAAACTTCTTCCTTTAAAACTACAAAAGCCTGAGAATTATAAATTTTGAGGGCTCAAATCAAACCAAATATTAAGGGGATTTATTTTAAATAATGTTTGGAGATTTACTATGTAAAAAAGGGGGATTAGGAAAGATTTATACCTGATAAGGGATGATTTTGTAATCTTATGGTTTTAAACCATATTGGTTAAATTTTTTGTATAAAAAGGGGTGAAAATGGGAGAGTTAGGCATCTAGGTGATGGCTAAGGAGAGAATCGTCCTGAAGACTCAAGTGTTTGTTTCTATGCAACATAGGAATTTTATGTTGTTGTCCTAAAGAGAGACGGACTTATAAACTTGGCAGTTGCCTTGTAATTCTTGATAGAGCATAATCAAGGATCGATCACTCCATTGGAGAGGGGCCTGGAGACATAGCCATATCAGTGAACTTCATTATCAATTGTTTTGTCTTCTCTTTCTCTTCTCTCTCTTTTTTGTTCATCACATTTATTATGCTATTCTTTTAAGCATTTTCAATTATGTTAATTCGGTTTTAAAGCCTTAATTAATCATTATAATAGTTAATATCTCATATAAATTTTCATAGATCCTAATTCAAATCAAGTTTGGTACTAGATCTTTGTGTGACTAGTATTTCAGAAGTGGATGCTAACATGTTCTAGGAAAAAATGAGGTGAAGGTGAGCTTGAAGAATATAATCCTAATCAAGATCGGCAAATGAAGAACCTTGCCAAAAATGGAAGAAACTGAACCTGGGAAAATTACTGAGCTTGATGAGAAGGCTTTTCAATGAGCCTTTCTTGATATGAATGCTATGGTGGAAGAGCTTTATGCAAACAAGAAGAAGCATGAAAAGGGGGATTCTTCAAAACGAGAAAAGTGGGAAGATCAGAAGAGAAAAGAGAAAGAAACTTTAGAAATTCCTTCTCCTCCATCTACTCCCTCTTCTCCATCTCCCCCTTCCTCTCCTTCTTCTACTTATATTGTTGCTAATCCTTTCAAGAGCAAGTCTAAGCCTATTATTAAACTAGATGTAAAATTTGAATTAACTAAGTACTGTGGGGAGTTAAATACCAAAAATTTATATGATTGGATCCAGCAGGTGGAAGTTTATTATAGGATTCAAGGCCTAGCAGAAGATGCTTTTAGGATCCAGTTAGACACTCTCTAGTTGGGCGGTACAACTCTCACCTAGTGAGAGAGTAGGACTTGAGAGGAAATTTCTCACCATGGTAAGGTTAATATGACTTGGATGGAATTTTTTTCTGCCCTTAAAAAATAGTTTAACCCTTTAGGTTATATACAACAATTAACAATGAATTGGAAAACCTTTAGGCAAGGTAAGGGTTAGTTTGTCCAAGATTACACCCATGAGTTTAGAAAATGGGATATTGCTTTAAATTTTCCATTGTATACTCAGGATACATTACTTAAGTACATAGGTGGTTTGAATTCTTACCTAAGACATACTATTCTAATGTTGAGTCCTAATAATTTGGACAAAATGTCAGTCCAAGCCGCTCATTTAGAGTCAAGGGGTAAGAACACTTTTAGTGATAATTTCTCAAAGAAACCATCTAAGTCTGAGGGGAAGCCTAAGGGTAAAGACAAAGACAAAGATAAAGGAAAAGGGAAGAAGATAACTATAGTTAAGAAGGAGGGTGATAAGCCCACATGCTCCCATTGCAAGAAAGAGGGGCATGATGATTCAAAGTGCTGGAGGCTACATCTATAATTAAGGCCAAAACGATATGGAAGCAATAAAGACAAGAAAAAAGCTATTGCGGTGATTCAACAAGATCTTGGATATGATTCTAGAGATGAAACACAGATTGTTGCTATCAGAGTCCAAGGTAAAGGGAAAGGTATAACTCTCTCTTCTGATGCAAATGTTTCTAATGTGAGTACAAGTAAAGTATCTGCTCCTCTTAAAGTTGATAAGAAATAGAATGAACTATTTCACATTCGAGTTGTAACTAAGCACACTAAGATTGACACACTATTTGATACAGGTTCTCAGGTCAACTTAATATTTGAAGAGGTGGTAAAGAAACTTAATTTAACTACAACGCCTCATCCAAAGCCATATCCACTTGGATGGGTTTGCAATGATGCTCAACTATAGGTAACAAAACAAAGTAAATTAAGATTTTCTATCACTACAAACTTTGTTGATGAGGTAGAGGTAGATGTTTTTCCTTTGGATATTTGTGGGCTTGTGTTAGGGAGTCCTTATTTGTATGACAAAAAATCAATCTTTTATAGGGGAAGAATAAATATCATCTTTTTAAGGATGGGATAGAATGCATTATATGTGCACACAAAGACAAGACTAATCTTGCACTAGTTAATGCTGGTCATATGAAAAGGTTGGTCAATTATAGTAAGAACTTTGTATTAATGCTTGTAAAACCCAAAGAGGATGAAAAATCTGAATCATTTAAGGGGTGTGATCTAGAGTGTAAAACTGAGATGGTCAAAATAGTTTCTGCTTATGATGACTTATTTTAGGAGCCAAAGGGGTTGCCACCTAAGAGAGAGATACAACATGAAATCCAATTGCAAAAAGATGTGCCTCTTCCAAACATTGGCATGTACAGCTTATTAGTTTTGAAAAATGAAGAAATAAAAAAGCAAGTTCAAGAGTTGGTTAAAAAAGGAGTCATCCATCCTAGTACATCTCCTTGTGGTTCTCCAATTGTGTCGGTTTTGAAGAAGGATGGGTCTTGGAGAATGTGCATTGACTATCAAGCCCTGAACAAGATAACAGTAAAGAATAGGTATCCTCTTCCCCGTATTGATGATTTACTTGATCAATTAAAACATGCAATTTATTTCACTAAGTTAGACTTGCATAGCGGATATCACTAGATAAGAATTGCAAAAGATGACATTTGGAAAATTGCATTTAAGACAAAACATGGACTATTTGAGTGGTTGGTCATTCCCTTTGGGCTTTGCAATGCACCGAATACATTTATGAGAGTCATGAATGATGTATTTCATCCTTTCATTGATGATTTTGTCATAGTCTATCTATATGATACTTTTCTATTCAAGCAAACTTGGAAAGATCATGTAAGTCATGTCAAGAAAGTTTTTGATGTATTGGGAAAATAAAAATTCTTTGTTAAGATGTCTAAATGTGAATTCACTAAGACATCCTTAGTGTACTTAGGCTATGTCATAGGAAATAGTCAATTGAAAGTAGACCCTGCAAAGGTCGAAGTTATTATAAAATGGCCTAAGCCAAGTACAATCACTGAATTCGGAAGTTTGTTAGGTGTAGTCCAGTACTAGAGAAATTTAATTGCAAACTTCTCCTACATTGTATCACCATTGCACACATTGACCAGTATGAAGACAAATTTCCAGTAGGGAGGTCCACAACAGAAGGCCTTCAACACTTTGAAGGAAAATTTGAGCATAGTACCAGTTCTGGCTTTACCAAATTTACATTAACCATTCAAGATTGAGATAGATGCGAGTGGATTTTCCATAGGAGCAGTGCTAATTCAAAGAGGTAAACCAATCTTCTATCACTCTGAGACCTTTATAGGTGCAATAATTAACTATCCTACTTATTATAAGGAACTTTATGCATTAGTTTAGAGTGTTAAAAAATGGAAACACTACTTAATGGGGAAATAAATTATAATCCATACTGACCACCAACCACTTTAGTACTTGCACTCACAGTCAAGACCGCAACAAAGTAGGCACTTTAGGTGGATTGGTTTTCTTCAACAGTTCCATTTGGTAATTAAGTACAAAAAAGGTGTCCATAACAAAGTAGCAGATATGTTGTCTATGCCTCATGTTATGAATGCTTTGATTATCCTTAAAGGAAGTTCCATGGTACATGAAAGTTTTCATGAAAAATATGCTAATAATGAAGACTTTAAGGAAATCTATTTAGCCCTAATCACAAGAAAACATGTAGAAGAGAAAGATTACTATGTGCAGGATAACTTGTTGTATCATTTAGGGAAATTGTGTATTCCAAAAGGTGAACAGGCACAGGTAATCAAAGAAGCACACACGTCATTGATTGCAGAACACTTTAGGGTAAGCAAAACAATCACTCGATTGTAAAAATACTGTTATTGGCCTCACATGTAAGAAATTGTATCCAAATATATTAAAAGAAGTGTAATGTGTGCAACATGTAAACCTAGCGATAGGAAATTGGGGTTGTACACACCTCTTCCTGTACCATCCCATCCATGGGAAAGTGTTTCAATGGATTTTGTTGGGGGCTACCAATGTCTAGGAAAGGACATGATTATCTATTTGTAGTAGTTGATCGGTTCAACAAAATGTGTATCTTAATGCCTTGTAAAAAATAGGTCACTACTAAACTAAAAACTCATATGTACTTTCAATTTGTATGGGTTCATTTTGGGTTACCTACTTCTATTGTATCGGATTGAGATTCTTGATTCTTGGGAGAATTTTGGTTAGCATTGTGGGAACTCATGGACACCAGACTAAAGAAGAGTACAACCTTCCATTCACAAACCAATGGATAGACAAAGGTAGTAAATACGACAGTGGTGCATCTTCTTCGAGGTTATTGCAGTAAACATCCTAAGTTGTGGGATGAAAATATTCACTATGTGTAGCATGCATACAACCATGCAACGCACTCTTCTACAAAAATATCTCCTTTTGAGAATTTCTTCGGGTATCTTCCAAAAACACCGATGGAATTTTCTTTGGGAATGACGATGTTGAAGATGGACACCATGATGTAGAGAAGGATTTGAAGTTCATCCAAAAATTCCAATAAATTCATCAGGCAGTGGAAGCATAGTTGGAGAAGAGCCAAGCCAAATAAAAGGCTCGACATGATAAGCATCACATCGATCATCATTTCCAGGTTGGATATAGAGTTTGGTTACATATCAACAAGGAAAGAATGCAAGGCGAAGGAAGGAAGCTCAAGCTGATTTGGTATGTCCCTTTGAGATCTTGGAAAATATTGGAACCAATGCCTTCCACCTTAATCTTCTTGCATACATGCACATCTATTCAGTTATCAATGTTGATAATCTGAAGTTGTAGAGCCTCCAATGATAATAGATGAAGACACAAACATTTAGGTTCCATCAGTTGATGATCTTTCACCAGAGTACATGTATGAATTTCCAGAGGATGTCATCTTAGACAGGAAATTCGGGACTTCATGAAGACGTGCAATTGAGTACCTCAAAGTGGGACTAAAGGGAATGAATCCAAGAAAGGAAAAATGGATGGAGATTAGTAAAGTGAGGGAACTCTACCCTCACTTAATTTTTGAGTAGCCAATCTTTCAGAGGTCCAAAAGCTCTCCAGTGGGGAGGACTGATCCAGGGGGATACTTTTCATTGAAAATTGAAGTGGCCCATATGCTCTAAAATTTAGCATCATCTTGAATAGCTTGAAAATTTGAATCCAATGCAACTTCAACGAGCTCAAAAGGAGTCTCTATGCTCGAGTTATGACCAATGAAAGTTTGGTCAAACTAGGTCTCAAGCAAGGGCTAGTTAGAAAGGTGAAAAAATGACCATCTTGGAATTTTATGGAATCAATGCCAAAATGAAGAGCTCATTGACACAAACCTAGCACCACTCGTTTCATCAAAATCTGAGCTCATATGCACAAGTTATGCCAGGTTAAAGTTGCAGGCACCACCGTTGATTAGTTGTACAAATGATGATGTCATCATGCTGACATGGCAGTCTATACCATACGACATATGAGGTGGACCAATTTGAGTATGACATGTGGCATCCTAGTCAGTGGATAGTATGATTATGTGGTAGTCTAGTTGGCGGACACATGGATTTTGTATGGTGACTAGACAGTGGATGTGGTGGCTGACGAGGACTCAATGTGATAGGAATGATGAATTAGGGGGTGCCACGTGCACCCATCACCCTCTCTCTTACTCCGGTGGGTCGTCCAAATCATATTCCAAAATATGTAGGGGGGATTTGAACCCCCCACCTCTCATTTGCTAGCAGCATGCTCAACCATTACACTAATGCATTGTGCGCTATCCAACTATGGGCGACAATTTGTTTTGTTCTTTCAAATTTGGAAATCAATTTTAAAAATGGACAGTGGGGGGTTCGACCTCCTAACCACCCCACGCCTAAAAGGGTAAGCCACCGGTGAGCCACTATGTGGCTGTAGATATATATAGGGGGTCAGTTATATTTAAAGATTAGTTTAAGCCGATTACCCCTATTTTTAATATTTTACCCTTTTATATGTGAAAAAACACCTAATCTCCTAAACAAGATTCATCCTTTAAAATTGCAAAAGCTCAAGAATGATAAATTTTGAGGGCTCAAATTAAATAAAATATTAAGGGGATTTCTTTTAAATAATGTTTGGAGATTTACTATGTGAAAAAGGCAGATTAGGAAAGATTTATACCTGATAAGGGATGATTTTGTAATCTTATGGTTTTAAACCATATTGGGTAAAAAAATTGTATAAAAAGGTGTTAAAATGGGAGAGCTAGGTATCTAGGTTATGGCTAAGGAGAGAATCATCCTGAAGACTCGAGTTCTTTTTTTTGTGCAATAGAGGAATGCTGTGTTGATGTGCTAAAGAGAGACAGACTTGTAAACTTGGTAGTTGCCTTGTAATTGCTTTTGGAGCATAATCAAAGATCGGTCACTCCATTGGAGAGGGACCCAGAGATGTAGCCATATTGGCAAACTCCATTATCAACTGCTTTGTCTTCTCTTTGTCTTCTCTCTCTTTTTTGTTCATCATAGTTATTATTCTATTCTTTTAAACATTTTCAATTATGTTAATTCAGTTTTAAAGCCTTAATTAATCGTTGTGGTAGTTAAGCGTTCATAGAAATTGTCATAGATCCTAATTCAGATTAGTAAAGGAATAGGTGATTGAATATTGGACTAGCTACTCTCACGTTTCTTCCAATAGAAGGGACCCTATACAAATAAAATATGAAGATGGTATGCAAATTCCACATCCGAACCATTTTATAGATACAACACAAAGTGAACTTTTTGAAGCATTCAAGCAAGAATTTTTTAGATGTGAAGATTTTTCAAAGGATGTTTGAGAGACTACGATGAAGTTTTGTGCGTATAAATAAGATACATGAGACTTTTTTTGTTGAAATCATGTTGAATTTGATCTACACCTACAATCATATAGAAAAACTATGAAACTAATCAATCCAAATACAATCATCCCTGGAAGTACAACATAATTTGTGAAGTCTCTTCTATGTGAAAAATCAGAAGATTTAGATGAATTCAAAGTGCAATGTATAAAAAATATATGTAATGAATGTGGAAATTTGAAGAATCTGTTATAGGTTGTAAATATTGATCATTCAATGCAAGTTATGTAGAAGATATTTGAATATGAGAAATACTCAACAAAGTCAGGAGTTGAGACCAGAAAAAACTATTTTCAAAGAGGGGTAAATCCACAAAACTAGTTTAGAATTCTAGTGAGGAAGGACAATTTGCAAAAAACACCCCCATGCAAAAAAAAATCATTTTTGGGGGTTCAAATGAACATTTGGTTCGAGCAAACCAAAATGGGGTTCGCTAGAAGCCCCCTTCAAGCAAACCCATTAAATGTTGGGTCCCACATTTCCTAGGAAAAAAAGAAAAGGAAAAGGTTGTTGAAAGGGGGTTCGCTTGAACCCTAGTTCGAGGAAACCTTATTTTGAGTGAACCATGGTTCGAGTGAACCTCCAAGGGGGGTTCGCTCAAACCAGGGTTCTCTCGAACCCCCATTTTTTCCCTTTCTCACCCTCTAGCACCAAAAAACTCTAGAATTTTTCCCTTCAAAGCTCAAGTTGAGGATGACAATGGAGGAGACTTCACAGACCCAACTGGATGATGGTAGTCCTTAGAACGCCATATCCAACGAATATAATTTTAATATGTTTTGGTTTTATTATGTTATTTTTTTTTAGTTTGATTAAACATAGGTTTTTCACCAAAAATAAAGCTCTTTGTTCTGCACATATAAAAAAATAGTAGATTATCAAAAAAAAATGAAAAATATTAATGCACTAGATATTGACTTCCTCGATCCAACAAAAAAAAATTGAATTTCGATAATTACAAAAAAGGTTATGTTGTATATGGTCTGCCTATGTCTGAATTGTAATTGGTTTGAATTTGAAACTTGATTAAGGAAAAAATATTCAATAAAACACTATGAAACATATAGGAAGCACTAGATATCATAGTTACAAATCTAAATTTGAAAAAAATAGAATTTTACCCTTCATGGAAAAAAAATTATGTTATATACGGTGAGCGTCACTCCTTAAAAATGATGTTAACTAAAAAAACTAGTTTTCGAAGGTGATGGAAAAAGAAGTGCAATCTAATTCCAAAAAAAATGAAAAAATACATTTAGAATCTACAAACAAAATGTCACAAATCACTATTTGTATCATCTACAAATTCCTCAGGGTTTAGCCACTATAGGTGTCCAAAAGTGAAGATTTAGTTAGAAAAAATAGTTCAATGTCCAGTTTGGCCAAAAATTGTAAACCAGTATTGTGGGATCATACAGAGAGTGAACTGTCTTACAATGAGTTTATGAACAAATTTGCAATATGATATATCTACATATTAAATATTGTCATGGTTCTAGATGGCAAGCTAAGAAATTTTGTGACTCAAAGAATTGCTTTCCAACGGGTTGTATTCTCTCTATTGTTGATTTATCTAAGAACTATACATTTAGTCCTCAAATTGAGATTCAAATTGAATATTATCATTCAGATCAAGTTGCAATATTTGTACAAGTTTTTTATAGGCATACCAAAGAAAATGTGGATGATCTACAAACTAGGGAAGATGAGCGAATGATCATCAAAGAGGTTCACTTTTATATCAATGATGATACAAGTCATGATAGAAGCTATGTAGCCCATTGTTTTGCAATGTTTTTTGAAGACCTAAGACGATGTCAAATAGATGCTTCACAACACTAGATATGGTTTGATGGATGTGTTGGTAAGTGTTGATTTTATTTTATTTTTAAAATCATATTTTTATTTGTTTACCTAACTTGTTTAGACTTATATGTTGTACACAATTTATTTTGACTATCTTGGTTTTAAATGAAATTGGTTGTAATGTCATAGGATAATTTAAGTCTACAAAAGATTTTAATTGGTTAAGCCAACAACATATTCGATGTGACATAAATTTTTTTTTGAATTTCTATGAGAGTGGACATGGAAAATGAGAGCATGATGGAGCTAGAGCATGTGTGAAGCATGCACTTCGCCAACACGAGCTTGCAGGTAACACCAAATGGATTTTTAGAAAAAATCTAATTATGTTTTTTGAGATCGTCTTTCCCTTTCAACTACAAAAACTCTTAACTTGAAATTTCACCAACATGAACTTGTAGATAATGCCATAAGGAATGCAAATGAAATTGTTGAATGGTGCAAAATTTATTTTTCTTCTTGTGACTCAATATACAACACATGATATTTTTGGGAAGTTAAAGGTACATAAATGAATTTTATTTTTGAATTTAAATGTGTAAATGAATTGAATTTTCAATTTTATAAACCTTTTAATTGGGTGTTTGAAATTTACAGATATTGATCAATCAACTCTTACTAATTTTCAAACAATTAGTGGTATTAGAAATTTGCATCAAATCATGATAGTAGGATATAGTAGGTCTCTAGTAATTCAAGTGAGAGAAAAATCATGATTTTGCATTGATTGCATTGAGAACAATGCAAATACTCTACAATGTAATAATATTATCAATGTTTCACAATGGGAAATAAAATAATTAGTGGCCACATCGAACCTTTTTGAGGATAATGATATTGTAAATATCTATAATCCTCTGTATTAAGTTGATTACAAACATGTATCAGATTTTGTTGTTACAGGTAAATTTTAAAATTTAAAATTGAATTTTAACTTACAATTGATTTATATTATATCTAAGTTGAGCATGGTTTACTACATGGTGTCTATAGGAGATATTTTTGTTGTTCTTGCAGATCTTGACAATACAAAAGGTGTAGATTGCTATCTACTAAGATGTAGGCAACCAAAATGCAAATTGCTAGAATCAATGACAGATGGTGATCGACAAGAGTATCCTACTAGATCGGTGGTTGTTGAAGGCACATACTACCAAAAAATAAAGATAGATACAAATGACGTTATATATATTGATTATATGTTAGGTCAAAAGGTTTTATATTATAGTCATTTAGTTATAGCAACAAGATTAAATCTTGAAACTTTACCAAAAAGAGGGTGTGCCAAACAAAGGTTGAGGTTGCCTATTGAAGACCATGAAAAGATTTTAGAGATAATAAAAGATAGAGAGGATCCAGATTATATTTACCAAGAACTTTAAGATATTTTTGTACATACATGTTTTCTATGATAATATATACATGTAACATTTGAGGATGAGGTCCCCTATTTGTGACCTCACCGATTCATAGCTCCAAATCAAAAGAATTTACCCCTTGAATAAAAAAACATTTGGACCTAAATTTGAAAATATTTTTATTTTATGTTGAGTTCAAATAATTTCATTCAATAGTAGCTGAATAGTAGAAAATTGTGCACTCTCTTTCACACCTAGGGTTTTCGACCTAAGAGGAGAGAGGTCAATTTCCACACTCTTCACTAAAGAACAAGCCCTTGAGATTTCAATACAAAGGAGATTGAAATATGACAAAGGGAATGTTCTAAGGGATTGAATGATATCAAATAAAGGGGTTCACAACCAAGTATAAACCTGGAAAATAAAATGCTAGAAAACATAGTGTGATATACAAAATTGAACTAAATAAATTGAATAATGTCTTATAAATCTACAACTCAACATGAAATTTCCATGAAGTCCATGTAGATCTTGATCTTTGAAAATAATAATAGAACGATGCTTGGTCTTGGATAGTCAATGCTACATCACAACACTATCTCACTAACATGCTTGATGCTTGATGTGCTTGACATAACTATGGATCTTGAATTTTTTTGCAACAATGATGAAGAATCTTGCCCTTGAATGCTTAACCCTTTCTTGCTTGACTTGATGATATGAATGTATGATGTTGCATGGATTTCTTAGCTTTCTTAGAGATGCTTAGATGAAATAATGATTTGGAAGCTTGTTTATATAGGAAAGCCACTCATATGATCATTAATTTTATCCTCAAGGCCGAAATTGAAAAAAATTGAACTTAAAACCGAATTTTTCTCACTCAAACCTCAAAAATAGCACAAATGGGACTCATTCACCATCCTAGTCGAATGAGTCCCACCTGGATGGAACTCATTCAATCAAAGTGGTGAATGGGTCCAACAGGGGTTATTTTGAGTGCTAAAGTGTTGGGGATTTCATAAATTAAGTTTATATGTTGATTTTGTTGGGTTCTTTGTCATAATAAGCCTTGGGATACATAATATAGGGTCATAGGGGCCTATTAATGATGATGTAAAGCTTATAAATGCAATAGGCCTCAAAATATAATGTGAAAGTGTAAATAAATACACTTTAAAATATTAAATTAAGGTAAAATCGGGTGTATTTAGCTAAAAAAGGGACCAAATCCCATGTGAATGTGTAAAACACACTACAACACTAGATTAGGTCCACTTGGTTTACAAGCCTCCCAAATTTAATATGAAGATGTAAATAAATACATTTTACAACATTAAATTACGACAGAGTTGAGTGAATTTAGCTTAAAATGGGTCGAAGATCTAATGTGGATGTGTAAAACACCTCACAACACTAGATCAAGGTGACATTAAGTCTGAAATCCACAAGAAGTAGCTAAACAAGCGTGAAAAGGACTAAGGACCCTTTTTTCGATATTACATTTATCCCCCACTTTAGTGAGAGGATGAACTTGCTTCAAACTCATAATAAAGTAGAAATTCAAGAGGGTCCAATTGTACGAATGTGGATGACGAAGATGAAGGAGACAGTCAAGCCCCCACGATGCAAGATCCTAAGTCAAACCAGCATAAGTGCAAAAGGACACAAACAAGGTGAATGATATGCAAAAAAATGAGATACATGATCATGCAATGACAATAACTAGAAGAAGAATAAAAATAAGCAAAGAATGAAAAGGTAGATCAAGCTTTGACTGTTTTTCCAACAGGATGTGGATCTGATCTAGGTTGTTTGTCCAAATTTGCACACTCACTCTAAGGTGACAAAGCTCTTGGCTATTTGTCGTGTGAGAAGTCCTAAAAAGGTGAGAAACCTACACTCATGGATGTTATGCACTCACACACACACAAGTGACTATGGGGAGGGTGATCCCACAAAGCTAGTTTACAATTTCTTGGAGATTCTAATTTTTTCTGAAATCACATAATTTTAGAAAATATAATGATTTAAGCCTTAAAAAGTTACATTTTAAGGATTCAAATTGAAGAGTATTTGATCAAACTACCTTAGATCAAACCCCTTTGGATAGAACCTTGCTAGTTTTAAACCATACCTATAACAGAGTCTACTTTACACCTATCAAAATGCTGATAAAAAACCACTTTTGATTTACCTTTTGGGGGATCAAATGAATTCATTTAAAATTTATTATTTATAAGTATGTAGTCCTTATTATAATCTTCCCAAAAATTATAATTTTAAATAAATTTAACTTTTTTTTTTTAGACTGCAGGAATCGGGTAGCACGACCCCCTTTAAACTACAGTGCGCTTGGTAAACTTTTTAACATGACCAGCGGCGCTGGCATGACACACCCTCCGGTACCACGGGGGTGGGGATACTACACCTCGTGACCAACCTCCTACAACAAGGAAAGATTTAGCCAACCGAGCTAGGGCCCCAACCCCAAATAAATTTAATTTTATTATTATATTTATTTTTTATTTCTTATGAATGTAGGTTTTTCACCAAAAATCAAGCTCTTTGTTCTACACATGTGGAAAAATAGACAATTATCATTTTTATTTTTTTTAAATATGAGTGCACCAGATATTGAATTCCTTGATCCAACAAAAAAAAAAAATGAATTTCGATACATATAAAAAGAGTTGTGTTATACAGTCTGCCTATGTTTGAATTGTAATTGGTTTGACCTCAAAACTTGATTAAGGAAAAAAATTCAATTAAAAACTATGAAACCAATTGGAAGCACTAGATTTTGTAGTTACAAATCTAAATTCGAAAAAATTATAATTTTATTCTTCATGGAAAAAAAATTATGTGTTATACAGTGAGTGTCACTCCTTAAAAATGGTGTTTACTGAAAAAACTAGTTTTTGAAGGAGATGGAAAAAAAAGTGCAATCTCATTCCAAAAAAATTGAAAAAAATATATTTAGAATCTACAGACAAAATGTCACAAATCACTTGTTTGCATCATCTTCAAATTCATCATGATTTAGCTTCTCTAGGTATCTAAAAGTGAATATTTAGTTAGAAAAAATCAGGTCTAGTTTGACCAAAAAATGTAAGCTGGTATTGTGGGATCACCTAGGAAAATCATGCCTTGGTCAGGCTTCCCACTCAAATCATACCAAAGTTATACCTCCTAATAAATTTAATAAGGCACCACAAAAAAATGATTTTTGAGCTTCATGATAAAGAAAAACTTCATATGTTTGGAGCTCATGAACAAACAAGATGGCTCCACAGGCATGCAAACTGTGTTATGCAAGGTGGCCATCTAAAATTGCAAATGCAAAATAGTGTAAGGAATGTTCAGAGGTATTTTTCTTAGTTCATGCAAGGTCTCTTCTTAGGGAACATCGTGCTTAATGTTTCCAAGAGAGAATAGGTCAAAGAAATATCACACTCTTGGAGGAAATCAAGCCTAATGACTCCATCGAGAAAAGGATGCATCACAAGAAGAAAGAAAATGGCACAGTGAAACATGAGTGTTGATATATGCCCCCACTTTAAAGAAGTTGCTAACACCATTATTGTGAGAAATTTCTTTAAAGTAGAATGAGATATGAGAGCTTATTCAGAAAGCCCTATGCCAAGTCATATGTTTCCAATAAGCTATGTCATGAAAAAGGTATTAAGTCACATGTGAGCCAACTTAAGGCATGTCGTCCACATCCCAAGCTTTCTCTTATATGTACATGAAAGGTGATCAAGTAGCCAAAAGAGACAATGACAAGTGACATATGAGGACAAGGCTATCAACCCCTTGCCCCCACTTAGTGCAAGACAAGGGTGAGCCAAATAGGATGAAAATCGGTATCAATTAGAGGAGTTAGGTGCTTCAACATAAGGAAGAGCACCACACTCCTTGAGATGTTGAATTTTGTTTTTCAAAGAATTACATTCATTAGTAGAATGACCATGAACTCTATGATAGGCACAAAATAAAGTCTTGTAGTAGAATTTCTTTCAATTTTTTGGAAGGAGGGAGATCAAATGATCCTAGATTAGTTTCACTGAGATACTTTATTGATCAATAGAAGATGATGTTTTGTTATTTTGTGACAAAGATATCTCATTTTTAGTATTAGTTATCATACCTATGCAAGACTCTTTTTATTTCAAGATGTTCTCTCCTTGAAAGGATGATGTACAATCTAATGAATTCAAATCATTAGTGTTTTGCGAGATGACATTGGCATTAAGTGAAGATTTCCTTGTTTCTTGCAAATGATAACAAGCAATACTAGTAGTGTCAATCAATTTAGGATGCACTACTACTAAGATTTTTTAAGAGTGTTGATGTTGATCAAAGGCTTGTTTTTTTCTTTTGAGGGACAATAACCAAGACCATTAGTATTTTCTTGTGTGTGGGGTTCTATAGGGACATGGATACCTTATTCTCTAGCACCACATCCTTTTCCATTGTAACCAAGCTATTTCATCATTTTGTAACCTTTTCCATAAAGATTATTCATATCTTTTGGATTCAATGGTTGCTCATGATTAAGTTCATCAAAGTTAGTTGTGTAATTTTCTTCTTTGTCTAACATGTTTGAGGTGGATGCTTTTGAAGGGTCTTTTGAGTTTTGCGTTAACATTACCGCTTTTTTTTTTCCCTTTTCAAAGTCTTTGTGTATGATCTTGTATTCTCCCATGAATGTTCATGTGAAGTCTAAGGAACCCCAATCATCTTCTAATAGCTTCATGACTTCCTCAATATGTTTTTCTATTCTTTTTTTTGTGTAAGTTCCACTTGTGTGGTTGGTGTTAATGTTGCCAAAGGATTCTCCTTCCTTGAATTAATGTTTAAAAAACTGTCGGGGTTAGGGTCTACTTCGAGAGTGTACACTTTATTGTTGTAGATGTATTTCATTTTTTGATGAAGAGTAGAAGGCACCCCATTCATTGCATGAATCCATGGCTTTCCTAAAAGAATATTATATGAAATTTCATGCGGCATAACATGGATCCATGTTTCTAATGTGGTTGTTCTAGTTGTAATAGGTAAAGTGATCACACCAAGTGGTTTTTTTCCTACATTGTCAGATCCATGGATAGACAAGGAATCGGGTTGAATTTATGATTGATCAATGCCAAGCCTATCCAAAAGGGTCACACTACACACATTAAGGTCTTAGCTAGTGTCAACAAGGGTTCACTCTATCCCTTTTCTATTTTATTGAGATATGATCATTAAAGCATCATTTTGTTTTTTCACTTCCAAAGGGGGGAGTTCACTTTGGTGAAAAAAATCTCAACATTTATTCCTTTAATTATGGCTGCTATGTCATTTGTTTGTGCATTAGAAGGGATAGGAACTTTTTGTAAGGAATTTTGAAGCATAGTGTGATAGTTAGATGAATTTTGAATTAGGTCCCATAAGGATATCTTAGCAGGAGTATTCGTTAGTTGTTCAACAAGATCATACTCCTTTCCATGAGGACCCAATACTATAGAGTTAGGTAGGTTAGGATTAGGAAATGGGAAGGATGTTGAAGGGATTTTTCTTGGTTGCAAATTATTCCTAGTGTTATATGTATGAGCAATGGTATTATGACTCAACTACTATGACACATTGTTCTTAGGTGGGTAAAGGATAAATTCAAGTGTGTTTTGAGTTTGAGGTTTATGTGAAGGTGGGTAAAGGATGAGTTGAGGTTCAACAATATTAATATCCCTTAGTGAGTGAGAGTCTAGTGTGACTTCATCATCTTCATCTAAAGGCATAATATCGTTATTGTCAATGTTTTCCTTTTCTTGCACTCTCATATTCTCCCTAGGAGGAGAGTTTTTAGGAGAACTACAAACCAAGTTTTCTTGGTGTTCAAGGATTGGTTCATCCAAAAGGACTTAATTGTAAGTAGGGGGATGAGAAATTCTTGAATTTTCTTGCTCAATAAGGGTTTCCTTAGGTGAAGGGGGATAACTAAGATTCTCATGACATTAATCGATTGTGTTCTCTAACATCAAAGTATCTTCTTCACCATAAGGGGAGATACTAAGAGAATAAGAAGTTTGCTTGTCAAGATTGCCCAAATTTTTAGTCCTTTTTCCCATAATGTCTTCCAAAATAGGATAGGTAGGGGAAGGATCATAAAGAGGATTGTCATAGATCTTAAAGGTTTTCTTATCTAACACCAACATATCCTCATTATCATCACAAGAGGAGAAGATAATGGTCTCTTTTTGTCTTATATTATCATCATGATTACTTATCAATATGTCCTATTCTTTAGTAATGTCTTGCCTAATTGGAGAGGTAAGAGGAGAAAAAAAACTCAAGTTCTCAAAACTCTCATCAATTAGTTCTTCTAACGCTACAATATCTTCTTCACAAGTAGGAGAGATATTATGAGAAGAACACATATGATTGTTATGATTATGCAAGGTTTATTTCACTAGACTAACTCACTCTTAGAAGGGATATTAGAAGAGGGATCAATGATGAACAAAAAGAGAGGGGAAAGGACCTCATATTCATATACACTTAACAACACTTTCTTACAACATGCAACAAGATGAGAAAATAGAACATGAAGTATGATAACTATAGCCTTTTGCAATGAAAACATGATGTAATGGTTTCTTTACAAACTTGAAATGCAACAAAATAATTGAACTTTTCAGATTTTGAAGATGACAATTGACTAATTATGTTATGTAACAATGTGAAAATGCAAATTGGAAATTAAGCAATGCATGAAATGGGCCAAATTAAGCTAGATTTGATGAAATGCATGTAACAAAAACTCCACCAACTAAATCAAATAGTTAATGGTAGAAAATAGGAGTGTAAAAAGAAGGTTTTTAATGCTGTGAAAGGTAGTTTCAGGGGTACAAAGGGACTGATTCGCCCAAGGTGGAAAATGAGTCCGAGTAGGGATTTTTTTAGAAAAAAATAGAATTTTCAATGGATATTTAAGAATTTAATGTTGTATGATGTGTATCCTAAATGAAAATCCAATTTTTAGATGATTTTATATGATTTGAGATGCAAAAATGCAACATATATGCACTTTCACTAATGAAAATGTTTGAAACCCTAGAATGCAAATTAACTAATGAAAATCCTAATGCAATGTTAATGCAAGCCAAATCTAGGATGATAATGGACTCCAAATCGTCAAAGAAGCTATTTGAAATGCATGCTCACCAAAATGAATAGTGGAAAATTGTGCACTCTCTTTCTCACCTAGGGTTTTGGACCTAAGAGGAGAGAGGTCAATTTCCACACTCTTCACTCAAGAATAAGCCCTTGAGATTTCAATGCAAAGGAGATTGAAATATGAAAAAGTGGATGTTCTATGGGATTGAATTATGTCAAATAAAGGGGTTTACCACCAAGTATAAACTTGGAAAAGAAAATGTTGGAAAACACAACATGATATGTAAAATTAAACTAAATAACTTGAAAATGCAAGAAGAACAAAATAGAAAGCCACATAATAGGATATGTGCACCTGGAAATGTGTTGAAGGCTAGAAATACTAGTGATTCTAGAATTTTGGCCCACTGGGACTCATTCACCAATTTGGGTGAATCAGTCCCAGATCGAGGTTTCTGCACATGAACAAGTTTCTCAAGAAAGGGTATCCACAAATGCCAAAATCTCAAAATTGACCAAAATGGGACTCATTCGCCAATTGTGGTGAATGAGTCTAGTTTGGCTTTTCTATAAATTCAAAGTTCTGATCTACTCCTCTTAGTCTAGTCTTTCAGTTCCTTCAGGGGTTCGGATTCAAAACCCTGATTTTCAAGGCTATATATAACTTTTTGTGAAGATTTTGACCTTGCAAGTAAAGAGACGACTCCAACAAGTTTGAAACCTATTCTTTGAAATGATCTTTCAAGCTCCAAGATACCTAGATCTTCAATTGCACAAAGAAAGAGAGAGAAAATGTTGATTGTTAGGGAATGGGGGTTTTCCTTGCTCAAAACGCATTTAGGTAATTAAACCAAATGATGAGATAATGAAATCAAGGTATGAAACATGAATCATGGAAAATAAAACCTTGAATTATGTCTTGTAATTCTTCATCTCAACATGAAATTTCCATGAAGGATGTAGACCTTGATATTTGACAATAAGAATAGAACAATGCTTGGTCTTGGATCTTCGATGCTACATGATAACACTATATCACTAACATGATTGATGTTTGATATTCTTGAAATGATGATGGAACTTGAATTACTACAACAATGGATGAAGAATCTTGCCCTTGAATACCTTAGAAATGGTCTTGAATGCTTAACCCTTGCTGGCTTGACTTGATGACATGAATGTATGATGTTGCATGGATTTCTTAGCTTTCTTAGAGATGCTTAGATGAAATAATGATTTGAAATCTTTTTTATATTGGTAAGCCACTCACATGACCATTAATTTGATCCCCAAGGCTGACATTGAATAAATTTGAACTTATAACCCAATTTTTCCCACTCAAACCTCAAAAATAGCACAAATAGGACTCATTCACCATCCTAGGTGAATGAGTCCCAACTAGATGGAACTCATTCCCCCAAATTGGTGAATGGGTCCCATAAGGGCTATTTCAGGGGCTAAAGTGTTGGGGAATGCATAAATTAAGTTTATATGTTGATTTTGTCAGGTTTTTGGTCATAATAAGCCTTGGGATACACAATATAGGATCATAGGGGCCTATTAATGATGATGTAAAGGTTATAAATGCAATAGGGCCCAAAATTCAATGTGAAAGTGTAAATAAATACACTTTACAACATTGAACTAAGGCAAAATTTGATGTATTTAGCTAAGAAGGGCCCTAAATCCCATGTGAATGTGTAAAAAACATTACTGCACTATATTAGGTCCACTTGGTTTACAAGACTCCCAAATTTAATGTGAAGAAGTAAATAAATACATTTTACAACATTAAATTAGGGTAGAGTTAAGTTAATTTAGCGTAAAATGAGCCCAAGACCTAATGTGGATGTGTAAAACACCTCACAATAGTAGATCAAGGCAACATTAAGTTTGAAATCCACAAGAAGGAGCTAAATAAGCGCAAAAAGGGCTAAGGACCCTTTTTTTGACATTACAGTAGGCCATGAAGCTTTCCTTTTTGTGATCTTATTTACCTATAAATATTTCTTAAGGTGATCTTATTTGTGATATTATTTTCCTATAAAGATTTCTTAAGGTTAGTTTAACCTCATGTTTGTTGATATCTTTGATGCATAATTATAACACATAATTTTGATCTTAATTTTGATGATATAAAAAACAATATAGTTGAGAACACTCTTCACTTAATTCCTAAAACCCTTCCCTTCCTATGTTGGATTTTGAATCACAAACACATTCTTGTTAGCATCGAAATGAGTGTAACATCATAGTACCAAAGATAGAATAGTAAAATTTATAAATAACTTTCTCATTTTCAAGTGAATTTTATTTATTTGTAAATCTAAATATGGAATTTAAGTTTTGGTTAAAAATAAATATTTAATCCTTTATTAAGCTCAAGCACCTTAGGTAAAATAGAATTTCACTTGATTTAGTAAATTAAAAATGAATTTGTGAAGTATGGTACACAAATTATTATTTAAGTTTTAATTAGACCAACTATAAGAGACCTTCAGTTATGTGTCTAGATTTAATCCAATATCATAACCTTATTATATAATGACAATCACACAATCTTCATCTCAAGGCTCTAATACTAAGGAAATATTGAAAATAGAAAATATTTTCCCAAAAACATGGGCTCAAAGCATGTGCCAAGTCTTTGTCTAACCAGTCAAAGTTGGACCCATGTTCCCTTCCACTTTTGTGAGACCTCCAAAAGTAGAAATTAGTTCCTATTACACATGTTTATTTTTATGACCAAGGGGATCATATGTAATTCTCAAGAGCTCCATATAAGAGCACTAAATACACCTAAAAACCTCTTCCATGTGGGTATTATAGTTATTCAAAGATAATATTTCTAGTCCACTATGTAATCCCCATCTAATAATAATCTTTTACCAAAAGTCTAGTCTTGTACTTTTTTAACTTACCATCTACATTTATTTTTTATAGAACACTCATTTACAACATATGAGCTTTCTTCCTTCATTTAAATCAACTAGATCTCAATCCTTGCATATTTTACGCAAGGTCATCATCTCCTTTATCATGGAATCTATCCAATACTTTTTCTCCTTTAAAGAGCTATTCTTTCACAAATATATGTTCATCATTAAAATTAGTTAAATTAAATGTACACAATAAAAAGTTGGAGAGATATACCTTTCAAATTATTTATGTTCTCTTGTGGGCCTTAATATTTTTAATATTTTTTCCCATCCATACTTTATATGGTGTCTCTTCAACAAGGATGGAAATAGGAAAATTATTTATCAAATAACGTAAAATACTAACAACTTACACCCAAATAATTTTCTTCAAATTAACATAACTTAACATACTTTGATTTATTTTCTTTAATATTATATTCATTATCTTAGCTACCCCATTTTTATATATATGGAATATTTTTCTATTAAATTACAATCCAATTATGTTTGCAAAATTATTCAAATTATTTAGATAAACATACGCCCATATTATTTGATCTCAAATCTTTAATTTTTTTCCTTATGATTTTCTACAAGCACCTTAAATTCCTTATGCTTAAAACTTGATATTTGTGCCTAAGAAATTTTTTTTTTTTAAATTCTTGAAAAATCACCAATGAAGATGGCATAATATAGATGGTTTCTAAGATATATGGATTAACTCTAAAATCCATTTTTCTATGAGAATTTAACTTTATTTTTCTTATGAAACACACAATCTCAACTATATATTTATTCTTAAATATTTTAATCTTTGATGTCAAAAAATTAGCATATCAACTAATTAATTTACATGATCAAAATTTATGGTATAGTTAGATTAAGCAATACCATCCAATCCAAATAAATTACCACGCCTAATACCCTTTTCTAAAACCAAATCTCCCCTCACCAATTTTTAACCATGATTATCATAAATAATGCACAATATTATCATTCACCTTATTTAACCATGAACGTGCAACACATCAAATAGTGTCTTCATTATGCCATCACTAAAAATTAGTGTTACATTACCCTTAACAATGATCTTATTATATATTTTTTTACCTAATTAGACCTCTCCACTGTAATATTATATATAATTTATATAACACTTCCTATGCAAATTCATATGAAAAGAGGTACCTAAATCAATATCTCTAAATATTATAGATTATTAAATTCTAAAATCTTTTTAATTAATGATGAACTATAATTTTCAAGCATAGAAATGGGTTCAAAAAATTTCAAGAAAGATGACACAATAAATTTGAGTGAATTTATAGTGAATGTGGAAGTTAACTATTCTTAATTTTTAATGAAACATGAAAATTAAATAAAAATATGATTATTTTAGGGGTTTTTAATATTAATATTATGTTTATTGTTAAATTTTAAATAATTGATGTGTAAGTAGTTGTCAAAACGCTTAGAACATAGTTGATAAATTAGCCTTAGAACATATCCAAAATCCTAAGATGCAAAAGCTACTGGACAAAGCACTTGGATCATACCCTAGAACACATATAACTCAATACTTTCATAAATTAAAAAATCAAGCTGAAACCATGTAACAAATTATCCATACCCACTCATGAAAACAACCATTGTAAATCCCTGATTATTCAACCCACCATTCCCAACTACCTTATTGAACCAAAAATCACTAAATTAATTCATTTTTTTTTTATAGATTAAAAGTGAGCAAGAATATTAAAGTTTCCAAACTCAAAACCCTAATTAGCTTCAAGAATTTCTATTTCTATTATAAGATGAACCATAGTGTGAAACCATAATGTAAAATGTATATATACTATAAAACATAATAAGATGAACCATAATGTGAAACCATGATGTAAAATGTATATAATTTAAAACATAATAAGATGAACCATAATGTGAAACCATAATATAAAATGTATATAATGTGAAGATCATCATCTAAGAACCATAATGTGACAAATTATAATATAAAATGTATAAAAAATCATTTGTCTGCATGTAAAACAAGTCAAAGTGGAGGATGCCTAGTATGGCTATGGATCGATCTCTCTTCTAATCCTTGTCTGGATCCATGTCCCGATCCGCCTCCTTGCACACGAGATTACATTAATTAATTTAATGTACATGTGTAAATGTAAAATCATCTTAAATTTTTGAATGTATCAAGTACTTTAAATATTATAAATTTACCATGCATAGGATCATCTGCATGCTCCAAATCTCCAAAGTGTGAAAAATTGCTAGATCATCATCTAAGAACCATGATGTGACAAATCACAATATAAAATGTATAACAAATCATTTGTCTGCATGTAAAACAAGTCAAAGTGGAGGATTCCTAGTATGATTGTGGATCGATCTCTCTTCTGATCCTTGTTTGGATCCATGTCTTGATCTTTCTCTAGATCCATGGTTCGATGCCTTTCTCGATCCTTGTCTCTGTCCATGTCCTGATCTGTCTCCCTACACAATAAATTACAATAATTAATTTAATGTACATGTGTAAATGTAAAGTCATCTTATTTTTTTGTACTTTCAATGTTTGAATGTATCAAGTACTTTAAATATTATAAATGTACCTCAAATGTACCATGCATAGGATCATCTCATATTGCTAGAAATTTAAAAATACAAGATTTCAATGAAGAGTGAGAACTACTTTAAAGTCAATTTTATTTTATATATGTATGTGAGTTTTTAGAATGTAAAATATATAGATTATTTGAAAGTACCTACGTCTCACCTTGGAGCACTCTACCAATGTCACTAATGTCATTAGAATGCATAGTCACATAAGGGACACCTGTATTAGGTAAATGACCAGTGTCAAAGAGAAGTGAGTTGTATGTGCCATGCACATCATGTGCAGTAACCTCAACCCGATGTTGTGTAGGGAGTTTAGGTTGGTATGGAATATGTTGATCATCCTGTGAAGCCACCTCACCCTGACCCGACTATCTACCAAAATGTCATCTAATATGAGTTGGTACAACATCTAAAGGAATCACATACTCATCACTGATAAAATGGTATGATGATAGTAAATCAACAATGGATATCAAACACACATTATGTAGAGTGACTTCATTCATTTAGGCCACATCTAATGGTGATGGCAGCTCTATACAAATTTAGGGATCATAATTGGCAGATGTAGCCTTAGTGGCAATAAGGCTAATCCATGGACATAATGAGTATCTGCCTACATGATCAAATGAAATCTGACCAACCTAAGTAGAAATCATGGCAATACTATAAAAAAGTTTGAATCTGATAGGCGTTGTTGCTACACCTCCTGTTGTTGCTAGTTCCAAACATTTTGGAAGAACCAAAAGGTTTGGACCAAATAATTCCCTCTTGTTGATGGATGGTGGAAAATCTACACATCTAAATTGAGATTTGTCAGCAAACCTCCCTTTTCCTTGTCTAGCATGTGAAGGAATAGATGTGTAGTCCACATCAAACCCTAAATGAAACTCAACATATATATAGTTGTTTTCAAAAATAAAGTGGAAACTCATCATTATGAGGCCATCTGTGATGGGTTTCCCATTTAGGATATATAAATAGAGCAACACGCTCATCTGTACATCTAGTAACAACATAGCCTCTAACTTTTTTTTGTCCCATATAATGAGGGAACATGTTGTGCACATTATGTGTTGAAACTCTAGTAGAAATAGAATCAATTTTCATAGTGCCCATAACACTACTGACAAGGGACCTATAAAAATCCTCAGTGCTGACCTCGTCATAAGGATTATAAGATCAAATCATGTGAATCATACGTTGGATCTCCTATTGAAAACTAACTAATCTATCTCTATTAGGGAGATTAGGGGAGTTTTTATTGTTTAGTCCAAACATCTCAAAGCATTCTCTAATCTCCTAATACTATCATTATATAAATTAGACCTAGCCTTAGCTTTTTATTGAGACTAAGTGCAATGATTTAATCCACGATCATCAAATAATCTCATGTATTATCATTTAAAATTGCAAGGTATCTCTATATAAATACAAAAAATTGTACATTTAATTAAAACAAAAAAAATTACAAATATGTACTTATTTTATTTCTCTAAAAGTAAAATGATCCATAGGAAATATGAGCAATGTGTAGGTTGAACATCATGAAGTAAAAATAAGAACAATTTTAAGTTCATTCAACTATCTATGAGAAAGAGGGAGAAAGTAGGATTATAAAAAAATTCCTATAAAAAAAGTGCTACTAAAATATCCTAATGAAAAATTCACATGTAAAATTAATGTAAGAATATAAATACATAAATATTGAATGCTTTAAGAATTACAGACATGAGGATTAAATTTGACTAACTTCATAAAGTCTCAAACAAATAATCTCACACATTATCATTTAAAATTGCAAGGTATCTCTAAATTCCAAATAATAATCATACAAGTGTGTATAATATATGATAAGAGTGTATGATTAAGTATTATGTGTTGGAATCAAGGAACACTAAAAGGGGGGGTGAATTAGTGTTCTACAAAATTTAACTTTATTAATATGATCTTTAAACCACTTATAGTATTGAAACAAAAGAAAGATGCAAGCACATAAAGCAATCATCCACAACACCATAATACAAGGATTTTTACGTGGAAACCTTGTTAGAGGAAAAACCACAGTGGAGGTCAATCCACAATTTGAGTAATTAAATATAAGTGTTTTACAAAAGGGGAATGCACATGCATTCACGCGCACTGCCTAGAGCTCACTGCTCAGAAATGAAGACTCACTATCTTACAAAACATTCAGATTAAATCTATCTAAAGAATTGAACTGAAGGAATATCATCTACTAATGCCTGATTATAATTTTGGTTAAGCTCATCAGTCATATTCTTTGACCTACTTGTCTGATTCTTCTCTTCTACTTTGTCTTCTTTCATTCACATCACAAATCCCTTTTATGCACAAGTGAAAATGTGCATAATCGCTCTACTATCCTTTTGAATTTTGCATCATACTTCACACACTTCATTCGCATTCCAAAATGATATAAGTGATCACTTATATATATCCACAATTTAATCAACCATATGTCAGCTTCAATAAAACATAAAATATTTTCCAACTGTCGGCTCAATCCACAAGTGATTTTCAATGTGCACCATCCAAAGTCAGCCACAACATAGTGAGGACCCAAAAAAAATCTTGAAACCTGAAAATACTTCAAACAATTTCGCCTCGAACATCCACAACATGCCACACTCACTTAGTCAGCCTTCTAGCATTGTTAAACAGAAAATCAGTCCACCGGATCTCCTAAATCATGCACCAATTGATGCGACATTACAAAAATCAAGAATAAGATATTCCAGATACCGAACAACCTTCCTTGAGATCCATAACTCAAACTGATAAACCGGTAATGCAAATGGATTGACAAACTCAATTTCAGTTGGATACCCTAATCTTCACTCTATCTCCCAGTATGGACAAATACTGAAGTGTGGACGGGATCAATGACTTAGGTTTTCATCAGTGACAACACCAAAAGATATATTCCAACAATCTCCCCCTTTGGCATTGATGGAAACACTTAGTGAAAAATGACTAAGTGTCGGAACCAACATACAACAATCCTTCATAGCTGATACAACTCCCCCTGAATTCAATAAGGCATTTTTTATTTCTCTCTCTCCCCGTTTGACATCAATGACAAACCAAAAGAAATTTTTCCTATAGTAATCCATTTTGGAGTGTAATGAAAAACTTACTTATCCAAAAACTGGTTCAAATTTTTGAAAAAAAATATAGCCACTACTTGGGTTAGAAGATTATTTTGTATTTCTCCTTCATCTTCAGAAGAAACTTCTTCCATGCTTCTATTGCAATCATGGTGATTATGATCATGTTGTTGTTTTCAGATGTCCAGTTGACAATCTTGATGAGGGATTCTAGAATGGTGATGGATTCTTCTAATATCTCTCCTTTCATCAGTATCTCAATCAATTGTTCCAGTCTGCATTCTGTTATGTCCTTCACTTTCCAAACGGTGTCAATAATCTTGTTTTTGATGTTTTGAACATTTGTATGCTCTATCTGTAATTCTTGAATCCTTTTATTAATTGCACCACCTTGATCTTGAAACATGTTAAAGTCTTGTCCAATATTGTTAAGCTCTATTTCAATTTTATCCAACTTTTCTTTTTAATTTTCGATTACATGAGGCCATCAAAGATAGTAGTTGTAGATGTTATTGGTTGTGTTTATGCATTTCCTTAACTGATTCATGTGCATTTTTAGCTTGGTGAGTGATAATCTGTACTGCTTCTTTAGGTGTAAAATTTATTCTTCTTCCTTGTTCCAAGACTCAAAGTCCATGATTTCCTTGATGCATTCAATCATCTCTTTTGGCAACGTATTCTATAAACTCTCTAATTTAATATGGTTGTGCAAAATATGAGCACTTAGTATGTTCAAAATCATGTCCTACTCATATGAAGGTCTGATAGACCATATTAATGTGATTTTTTGCATTCCATCTGTTAGGTCTCAAAAATGTATGTTTTTACCATGAGAGGTTGCCAAACTCTCACAACATTTTTGGCCAACGTACAAGGCCAATTAACATAATTCAACTTTCTTCTCTCTAGGCTCTGCTAAACCTAGGTGGGTGCACCTATGTTGCAGATTTGAAATATATTTCCTGCTCAATCAATCTATTCACAATGGCAATTGGAAGTGAATAGATAAAATCACTACACCTACTCCTACTACACAAAATAAAGGATTTGAATATGTTGTTTATTATGAATTTTATCATTTGGATTGTGATAGATCAGTGCCTTTTATCCACATGGGGAATGGAGTCAAAATTAAGAATGATATGTGTTTCCCTCTTTGGCTTAACTCTAGTTGTTAGGCACTTTGAAAATTCCATGACTGACATAAAACTTTACTGAATTTATGACTTGCATAAATTGTACTAGAATGTTTCTTAACTTGGTTCTTCTCTAACCATCCAAAAGAAATCCTTAAATCACCGTGACTTGTTAAAAGAATTTAATTCTAACTTGCAGAAACCAATTAATTAAATCACACAAAATGGGAATGCATTTTGACAAATCAGAGATATACTTGATATGTTGATTTAAATGATTAAAATACCTCAAGTTGGAGACAACCAAATAAAGAATATGAATTGATACGACACAACAACTGAACACCAAGAAAGAAATTCACCAGTTAAAATATATTATCTCCATTGATTCTGCTTCAAGAAAGTTTGTCATTGTTTACATTCCCAGTCTTCATTTTCAGAAAAAATCTAACTACTACTACGACTGGCCTCCTTCTCTAACTGATTTTTCAAATTATTTATACATTACATACCAAGGATTGTGACCCTTCACTTTCCTATTATAACTGCTTCACATTCATTAACAAAAATTAAAATATTTAATTAAATTTCCTTATCAGAAAATCAAATATTTTAAACTATAGTTTGTATGTCTTCTTATTTTATTACTTTGCCCACTGCTTAATATTTCCTTTCATTTATTTTTGTGAAGCTTCCTTACATTTACCGCTCTACCATAGTCTTTACTTTTGCCTCCTATGGTATTGCGGTGACTGGCTCCTCACTATCTGTGTCCCTTCCATTGCTCTACCACGGTCTTCGTTTTGACCATCTACGGTATAGCGGTGATGCTCCTCACCATTCTCTTCATTGTCTACCATGCTACCGTGGTCTCCCTTTCTACCACTGGCAGTACCATGGTGACTTTTCCTAACCATCGCCTCACCGCTTACCACACCATTCACCATGCTACCATGATCTATATTTCCTTACCCTATGGCTCCGCAGTAACTACATTTACTGTCACAGTGACTATCTACTGTGCCACTATGGTTTCCATTCTGATTGTCGATGGTTGCACAATGAGCTGTGTTGACTGCTATGCTGACCTTCCACCACTCTATCATGGTCTTTGTGATGACTGTATATGGTACATCGATAAGGGTTACATGATTGTTGCTAATCATGATACCACGAGCCACTTTGCAAAAGGCCACGGTAAAGCAGTGAAGGCTATAAAGGGTAAACAATGGTGGTAAAAGGTATTTTAACATTATGGATGGGGGTAAAATGAATTATTTCATGAAGAAGATAGCAAAATAGTGGATCAAATGGGTAAAGACCTTTGGATTTTCATGGAAAATTTTGGTTCTAACAATGGCTCTTGTTTGGGATGAGTGATTTTTTCAATCACTGTAAGAATCCAGAATATCATTGGGTGAGCAAACCAAGCAGAAGATGGGAAGAAAATGAAGGTAATGGAAGATGGAGGGAACAAAAAATGAAAGAGATCAAAAATGGAAGATGGAGAATGGAAGTGACCTTACACTACTGTACATGCAAATAAAACAATGTTTTCAATAAGAGAACTTCTGAGATTGTCAAA
The DNA here is from genome assembly GCA_007115665.2 of Sequoiadendron giganteum. Lineage (NCBI taxonomy): Eukaryota > Viridiplantae > Streptophyta > Pinopsida > Cupressales > Cupressaceae > Sequoiadendron > Sequoiadendron giganteum. The sequence goes on from CM021102.1 coordinate 28,438,304, forward strand.
AATTTTAAACTACTATGCATGGAAAAAGAATGTTTAAAGAGGTTTGTTAAGAATTGTCCATGCACTAGAAATCCTTAATCCTTTGCATCTTCTATGGTCTAAAATCCAAACCATAAATGATGGAACAAGGCCACCCAAAAGAAGAACCTATTCTTTCCTTTGTCATAGAATTTATTCTGATTTGAGCTCATTAGGTTCCTTTTGAAGCTATCCATTCCATCTGCCCTATTACATATACTGTCATAGAAAACTTTCAGAAAATCATTATGTTCAACCTGACTCATACCACTCTGTAGTTCATCATATGATAAACCTTTATCTCATTCATCACATAAAGTGTATCCAAATTCAGTGAAACTTTCATAAGTTTTCCCATTATCATATATTACTAAATGATCATGCAGTTGTACTGGGACTTGAAAATCTGAATTCTTCTCTTGGAAATCTAAATTTTTTGTTTCATCAACATCTTCTGAAACAATTGAATCAGAAATACTTTCCATTTCTTTCCTATCACCAACTAGTAAGACATATTTTTTATCCATGCAATCATCATCTTCTTGGACATATATGAATTCTTGATTAGCTTCAAAGATCTCTTCATCATTTTGAGAAATGCACATGGAGTCATATGAATCAATACACTTAGTATTCTCACTATCAAAGCAAATATAGGTTGGACCCAAAACTTTAGAAGCATCTTTGTGTGCACATTTCTAGTATTCAAGAGTTAACAAATCTGAAACCTGCTCAGAGCTGAGTGAACATGTCTCTACTTCCATATCTTCTACTATTTATTCCTATTCTTGATCTCCATAAGAACTACAAGAATAACCCTATTGTAGATCAAAATTCACAAGTTCTTCTTCATAATCTAAATCACAATCTAAGTATCCCTCCATATCAGCTAAATCATTGTTGATGTACTCCCCAGATGGTGTGTCCCTGACAATATCATTAATGTTGCAATCATCTCCCAAAGTGGAAGATTGGTCCTCAACAAATTCATCTTCATACTCACCAGTGATTTCACCATTTTTATGCCTTCTCTCATCTATGGTACCCATTAATTTACTCATCTGGTCTATAGTAACTGGCTTCAATGACTCGGGCCAATGAATAAATTTGGGTTCATATACCCTCATGAACTGCTCAACCAAGTGTGATTCAAACCTATTAGGTAGGGAACTAATAGGAATTCACATATAGGAATCCACCATTCTATTGAAAAAATCACGTCCCCATTCTCCCTCATGTCTCCTTATGTTAAGAAAGGCATCCATAAGATTTTTACCTCTCTCTTGAATACGAAGGAACTCACCATTTTTCTTTGCAGATTGTTGATTCTGACATGTACCTTGCTATGGATTTTGATTTACACTTCCATGAGAGATGAAATTGTGTTGAACATTTTGATATGGAATTTGGTATTGATATGTACAATGCTCAGGATTAGGATTGTTTTTCTGATCTTGATGGCTTACAAACCTTTGTCTAGGAGGGATATGATAAATTTTCATTTGATGTGATGACTGAGATGCATAAATGTTCTGATGTGAATAGAATTCATTACCTTCATTGCCAAAGTTCTTAGTTGTATTATGTGGCACTTGTGGTGTTCAAGATCTACTGAAATTTGTGTATTCAAATACATTTGAGACACTCTTAACTCCCAATTGCAGCAATCCTTGATTCAATCATAGCATTTTTTGGTCCAATTGTAACCTTTGCTGTTTCATTTCCTTCAACTCTCTTATTGACTTCTGCCTCCACACTTCATCTTCCATCTTGACAAGAAAATTGACCAAGTGTTACTGTTCCATAATATCTATGCATTGTTTATCAAATTGAAAAAGAGTTGCCACCTACTTTTTCCAAAAGTAGGAAGTTGAAATGGATTTTGATATTATTTAGGTTTGCCCTAGTGGAATCCCTTATGAACTCAAGTAAATGCATAATGTGAAAAAATTTATGACTCGCCAAACTATTAGGTGTATAACTTGAATGGGGAGTGCAAATGACACAATTCTAAATCTCTTTGTTGAAGATCAATTCTGAAACTTTGTTGACTCTATAAATGGATAGGCTGAAATTTTTTTTGAGTATGTCCCCAGTAGAGTTGCCAAACTGTTAGGTCTCAAAAACGCAAGTTTTAACCACGAGAGCTTTCCAAGCTCTCACAACATTTTTGGCCAACGTACAAGGCCAGTTAACATAATTGAACCTTCTACTCTTTAGGCTCTACTAAACCTAGGTGGGTGCACCTATGTGTATGTTGAAGATTTGAAATATATTTTCTGCTCAATCAATCTATTCACAATGGAAATCAGAAGTGAATAGATAAAATCACTACACCTACTCCTAATGCACAAAAGAAAGGATTTGAATATGTTGTTTATTATGAATTTTATCATCTAGGTTGTGATAGATCAGTGCCTTGTATCCACATGGGCAATAGAATCAAAATTAAGAATGATATGTGTTTCCCTCTTTGGCTTAACTCTAGTTGCTAGGCACTTTGAAAATTCTATGACTGGCATAAAACATTACTGAATTTATGACTTGCATAAATTGTGTTGGAATGTTTCTTAACTTGGTTCTTCTTTAACCATCCAAAAGAAATCCTTAAATCACTGTGACTTGTTAAAAGAATTTAATTCTGACTTGCAGACACCAATTAATTAAATCACACAAAATGGGAATATATTTTGACAAATCAGAGATATACTTGATATGCTGATTTAAATTATTAAAAGACCTCAAGTTGGAGACAACCAAATAAAGAATATGAATTGATATGACACAACAACTGAACACCAAGAAAGAACTTCACCAGTTAAAATATATTATCTCCATTGATTCTGCTTCAAGAAAGTATGTCATTTTTTACATTCCCAGTCTTCATTTTCTGAAAAAATATATTTACTACTACGACTGACCTCCTTCTCTAACTGATTTTTCAAATTATTTATACATTAAATACCAAGGTTTGCGACCCTTCACTTTCCCGTTACAACCGCTTCACATTCATTGATAGAAATTAAAATATTTAATTAAATTTCCTTATCGACAAATCAAATATTTTAAACTATAGTCTGCATGTCTTCTTATTTTATTACTTTTCCCGCTACTAAATATTTCCTTTCATTTATTTTTGTGAAGCTGCCTTACATTTACCGCTCTACTGTGGTCTTTACTTTTTCCTCTTGTGGTATTGCAATGATTGGCTCCTCACTGTCTATGTCCCTTTCACCGCTCTACTACAGTCTTCATTTTGACCGTCCATGGTATAGTGGTGATTGTTCCTCACCGTTATCTTCATTTTTTACCATGCTACTGCAATCTCCCTTTCTACCACTAGTGGTACTGTGGTGACTTCTCTTAACCTCCACTTACTGCACCATTCACCGCGCTACCGTGATCTATATTTCCTTACCCTATGACTCCATGGTAACTACATTTACTATCACAGTGACTATCTATTGCACCACCATGGTTTTCATTCTGACTGTCGGTGGTTGCATGACAAGCTATGTTGACCGCTACGCTGACCTTCCACTACTCTACCGCGGTCTTCATGATGAATATCCATGGTGTAGTGGTAAGGGTTACATGACTGTTTCTAATCGTGATACCGTGAGCCACTTTGCAAAAGGCTATGGTAAAGCAGTGAAGGCTATGAAGGGTAAACAATGGCAGTAAAAGGTATTTTAACATTATGGATGGGGGTAAAATGAATTATTTCATGAAGAAGATAGAAAAATAGTGGGATCAAATAGGTAAAGACCTTAGGATTTTCATGGAAAATTCTGGTTCTAACACCATCTTCCTCATGAATAAGCTACAATAGCTCTTCTTTGGTTAAATCACCTTCTTCTTCACTTTCTTCTATCATTGCCTTTTCTTGTTCTGGTTCAGCTGTTTCCAGTTCTTTTCTTTGGGTTTCCTCACTTTCCATATCATATTCCTCATCTATTATATCTACAATCACCTATTATTTTCCTTTCCCTTCAACTCTTGGAGTCTTGCATGCTGAGGAGTACAAACAACAATTTATTTTGCTCTTTTCTTGTTTCTCTCCATCTCACCAAAGGAGGAACCAACTTCAAATGCTCTTATCGGAAGGGGAATACCAATTGATCCAAAATTTCCTAGCAAGCCTTTAAATAAAATTTTATATACTTGATCATAGTTTTCCAGATTGTTAGAGTGTATAAAAATTTGCTTGCAAACTGGTTCACTCTCTTCCCATATTACGTTGTTGTTCAACCGTAAGAAATTTAGAAAATACATCACAAGACATATAACCAAAGTACCAAACCTGAAAGGGTGATCTATCATCTTCATCAATTGTACGTTCTCCATCAGTTCATCTTCCAGTAATCTGCAAAGGTCAAAATCCCAATCTTCTATTATCATCTTGTGTGAAATGTAAATGGCACCTATCGAAGTTGCACCTTCTTTGTTTCTAAAAAATAGTTTGTAAGATACTCCATGTGTAATGTACCTTGTGATTGAGTCTCTAATTGTTGAGATTATTAATTCCCTTTGATCTCCAGTTACTCCAATTAGGGTTTTGACTTCTTTATTTCAGATTGACTTCTTTCTCGGTACATTCCCAACTTTGTAGAACCTAGTTATAGTTCCAATCACTTCTTTCAAGATATTGTAGGTTTTATCCAAAGTTAGAATATCATCATTCAATCTATCCAAAATAAACTTAATGATTTCTACATTCTCGAAATAGGGGAATTCACTCCAAATATCCAAGATTTTTTGTTTTGCTTCTTTCAACCATTTCAATTCATCGAGCAGTAACATGTTTCTTACAGCTCTAATCTTCTCACTGCTATACTCATCTAGGTTTATAATTCATTTGATTTGTTCCATTTTACCTTCTATACTTATGTCTTATTTCTATCAAGGAATTTCTTCAACCACAGAACAAATTAAATGGAAATTTCTCAATACAACTAAAGTACCTGATGGATTAAGGTTTCACCATCGAATTATCTTGACATTTCCAAAATTCTATTGCAGAGTGCTCTCCTTCTTCTTTTCTTTGATATAAAATGACAAAAGAGGGTTTCAACTTGCTTTTTATAGCTCACAAACCTAGCCTTTTGTTGTATTAAATTATTTTTCCCTAGGTGTTCCAGATACCCTATTCTCTCAGTCAATGAGAGAAAAATTCTTCTACGGACCTTTAATTGCTTGAATTTCTTTATGAGTGTTTTCCAATGCATCTGTAAACCATTAATACAAGTGTTGACAATATTTCGCATTTTGGCACCAACTACGAACAGGGGGAAAAATGTTTTTATTGAAAAACTCCCCTAGGCCAATGCCCTAAAATCAATTCCCAAAGGAATTACTAGAAGTAGGTTCTAGTGTTGGCTCATTTCCTACATCAGAATCATTCTTTCTTACCCATTTCTTCTTCATCTAATCTCTTATTTCATCCATAGTCACTTTCCCTTTTCCTTTATCATCGTTCTAGGTATTTCTGCCTTTGTATGTCAGACCCCTTCTATCCATATTTTTATTTCTTGAGAATCTTGCAATGTGACCATATTTGTTGCAATTGTGGCACACAAAATTTCCTTCTCTAGAACAATCATTCCATTGATTTCTTCTTGATCTGCACTGGTTAGCAATATGCCCAAATCTTCCACAGGTATAACATTTAACATTCCTTCTACTGACAAAGTTGTTTGACATATTTGTACATTCAATTGACTTATGAACAACTTATAGCAATTAAAACATTGACCAAGGAATGATGGATCACTCGATCTCATTTTAATTCTACATTGAGCAGCCATATGACCAAATTTATTGCAATCAAAACAATATACATTAAAATTTTGAGCATTAGGTTGTCTTATCGAATGCCTTTTTACTTTGTTCATCTGGTTTCCTTGCCTGAAATTCCTTTGTTTAGATCCGAAACTTTCTCCTTTCTCATATACAAGACCTCACTTGTCATTTCCATTCTTTTGACCTCAAGTCAGCTCATCAAGCTTAGCTGAGCTAATCTTGATCTTCTCCTTGTATTCATTTGTAGTAGCAAGTTCATCCCTGAGAATAAAAATTTGTCTTTCAACCTCTTCTTCATTGTTTCTAGATTGTTGTAGTTCAATCTCTAACTGAATTAATCCTCCATTAATTATGTTTCATTCATCAGATCTTTCTTTTAAGGACTAAGCAAGATTCTCCTCATTCTTCTTTCTCTCTTCAATCTCCTTAGTCAACTTCATCACCATAGATTCCATCTCATGCTTTAGGGCAGCATTATCTTTGGCAAGATTTTCACATTCTTCTATTATTTCCTTCAAGGTTTGATTCAGGTGATCATCCATGCTTTTCCTCTCTTTTTTCTTAATCTAATCACATAGATCCTTTCTCTTCTCCCTAGACTTAATAATCTGACACTTCAATGTCTAAATGAATTTCTCAGCACCCTTAATATTTTCTTTTAATTCCCAGACTTCTGTTGTGGATTGATCAAGATCATCAAGTGCCACCAAAAGTTATTGTTGAAGACTACCAGAGTCCATTACATTCTAAGATTCACCTCAAGTTATTAAACTTCTTATGAGGAACTAGGCTCTGATACCAATTGTTGGAATCAGGGAACACTAAGAGGGGGGGTGAATCGATGTTCTACAATTTTTTTATTAATCTGATCTTTAAACCACTTACAATGTTGAACCAAAATAAAGATGCAAGAACATAAATAAATCATCCACAACACCAGGATTTTTACATGGAAACCATGTTAGGGGAAAAACCATGGTGGAGGTCAATCCACAATTTGAGTACTCAAATATAAGTGTTTTACAAAAGGGGAATGCACATGGATTCAAGTACACTACCTAGAGCTCACTACTCAGAAATGAAGACTCACCGTCTTACAAAACTTTCAAATTAAATCCATCTGAAGAATTGATTTGAAGGAATAGCATCTACTAATGCCTGATTATAGTTCTGGTTAAGCTCATTAGTCATACTCTTTGACCTCCTTGTCTGATTATGCTCTTCTTCTCTGTCTACTTTCATTCGCATGACAAATCCCTTTTATGCACAAGTGAAACTATGCATAATTGATTTTCTATCCTTTTGAATTTCGCATTATACTTTGCACACTTCATTCACATTCCAAAATGATATAAGTGATTGCTTATAAATATCTACAACAAAAGATTTAATCAACCATATGTCGGCTTCAATAAAACATAAAATATTTTCCAACAATGGTCTCAATCCACAAGTGATTTTCAATGCGCACCATCCAAAGTCGACCACAACATAGTGAGGACCCAAAAAAAAATCCTCTAACCCAAAAATAATTCAACCTATTTCGCCTCGAACATCCACAACATGCCACATTCACTCAGTCGACCTTCTAGCACTGTTAAACATAAAATCAGTCCACTGGATCTCCTCACTCATACACCAATTGATGCAACAACACAAAACTTGAGAATAATATATTCCAGATACCCAATGACCTTCCTTGAGATCCACAACTCAAACTGATAAATTGGTAATGCAAATGGATTGACAAACTCAACTTCAGTCAGATACCTTGTTCTTTACTTTGTCTCTCGGTATGGATGAATACTGAAGTGCAGACTAGATCAATGACTTATGTTGCCATCAATGACAACACCAGAAGCCATATGCCAAAATTATGCATCTAAATAAGTAGAGATAAAGAGATAATCATGCATAACTTATATTTAGGGACATATTGTATTTTAGGATACTTACAAATTACAATCAACCATAAGCAATTATGCAATATAATTATAATTATGTGTGGTGCTATAAATAACCAGAAGCAATTTTATACTATAATTATATGTGGTGCAATTCTATTTCACGTTAGAGAAGGAGATATTATATTATGATTGAGGTCTTAAGTGTTTATCCTTTTGTCATTACACAAATCTAGGCCTTTTTGGATGCCTCACAAAGTGAATTTATAATACAATTCTTGGTGATGGTGTACATTCAATACAATAAATGATAAATCAAATACTTTATTGAAATAATCTTGGAAGGCTATTAATTGGAGTTATGTGAATGGATAAGTGAAACTTGTTATAGTATAAATGTTGGTGCCTACAATTTATTTTAGGATATGACTTAAACAACTCTATAATTTCATTTAAATGTATGATTTTATAAATATATTTAGGTGGTGCATTTAAATGAAATTATAGTCATACTTTCTTACATTAAGTTGTAAGTCATATCCTAAAATATATTGTGCTAGGCACCAAAATTTCTACTATAACTAGTTTCACTTATCCATTCATATAACTCCAATTACTAAGGGTAGTAATTGTAGTTATGTGAAAGGAGAAGTGAAACTAGTTATATAGTACAAATTTTTATGCCTACAATGTATTTTAGAATATGACTCACAACTAGATATAATTTTATTTAAATGCACATGATTATATAAATATATTTAAGTGGTGCATTTAAATGAAATTATAGTTATACTCTTACATTAAGTTGTAAGTCATAACCTAAAATACATTGTGCTAGGCACCAAAATTTCTACTATAACTAGTTTCACTTATCCCTTCACATAAAATCCAATTACTACCCTTCCAAGATTATTTCAATAAAGTATTTGATTGATCAATTGTTGTATTGAATGTACACCATCACCAAGCATGACCTAACATTCACTTAGTGTGAGGCATCCAAAAAGGAAAATTTTTACCCTTCCAAATTATTTCAATAAATTGTTATTTAATATTATTTTATATTTGATTGGAATTTTGCATGTTCAAGTGAGTTGACTACATTCGAAGGCTGATATGTCAAAGAGTGAGTCTATAAATACATTTTGAACCCAAGTTTTCCTACATTCAATAGATTAAATGATCAATCAAATACAAAATAATGTTAAATAACAATTTATTAAAATAATTTGGAAGGCTAATAATTGGCCCTTCTCGCCATTATCAATTATGGTATACATTGAATACAATAAATGATCAATGAAACACTTTATTGAAATAATCTTGGAAGGGTATTAATTGGAGTTATGTGAATATATAAGTGAAACTAGTTATAGTAGAAATTTTGGTGCCTAACACAATGTATTTTAGGATATGACTTACAACTTAATGTAAGAGTATGATTATAATTTCATTTAAATGCACCACTTAAATATATTCATAAAATCATGCATTTAAATGAAATTATATCTAGTTGTAATTCATATCCTAAAATACATTGTACGCACCAAAATTTCTACTATAACTAGTTTCATTTATCCATTCACATAAACTCCAACTACTACCCTTCCAAGATTATTTCAATAAAGTATTTGATTGATCAATTATTGTATTGAATGTACACCATCACCAAGCATGACCTATTAAAAATTCACTTAGTGTGAGACATCTAAAAAGCCCAATTATTACCCTTTCAAACTATTTCAATAAATTGTTATTTAATATTCTTCTATATTTGATAGGCATTTTGCATGTTCAAGTGAATTGACCACGTTCGAAGGATGATATGTCAAAGAGTGAGTCTAAAAATACATTTTGGACCCAATTTTTCCTACATTCAATACATTAAATGATCAATCAAATACAAAATAATATTAAAAAACAATTTATTAAAATAATTTGAAAAGATAATAATTGACCCTTTTCGCCATTCTTGTTGATGGTATACATTGAATATGATAAATGATCAATCAAATACTTTATTGAAATAATCTTGCAAGGGTATTAATTGGAGTTATGTGAATAGATAAGTGAAACTAGTTATAGTAGAATTTTTGGCGCCTAGCACAATGTTTTTTAGGATATGTATTTTAGGATATGACTTACAACTTAATGTAAGAGTATGTCTATAATTTTATATAAATTCACCACTTAAATATATTCATAAAATCATGTTTTTAAATGAAATTATATCTAGTTGTAAGTCGTATCCTAAAATACATTGTAGGCACCATTTTTTTTACTATAACTAACTTTTGACTTATCCATTTACATAACTCCAATTACTACCCTTAGTAATTGGAGTTATGTGAATGGATAAGTGAAATTAGTTATAATAAAAAAATTGTTGCCTAGCACAATGTATTTTAGGATGACTTACAACTCTATAATTTCATAATGCGTAAAATTATAGAATTGCAAGTCATATCTATAATTTCAACTAGGCCCACATCCCAAAATACATTGTTTTAGACACCAAAATTTCTATTATAACTAGCTTCACTTTTTGCAACAAGGGTTGGTGTTGTTGAGATTTTATTTTTTCATCAATATTTACTAACTCTTTTACTTAATCTAAGTCTATCATAGATTTTGAGTAGCATAGGCTATATGGTTTAGGTTGTGTACAAAAAGGGTTTCATTTTAAATCTAATATCTCATTGATTCTACTATTTTTTTAAAATATGAAATTGGTTCATATTGCCATATCCTTCTAATTTTATTGGTATGGTCAACAAGAGAGCATTAGTTGGTCCAAATGTTTTGGAAGAACCACCTCCTACTGATGTTGCTAGTTCCAAACGTTTTGGAAGAACCAAAAGGTTTGGACCAACTAATGCCCTATTGTTGACCATACCATATTTCTTTGTTATTTCATGAGCTACTCTATATTCTAATCTTTCTTGGAGGAGCAAGCTCATCTCAACCCTACTATGAATATCAAATCTAAAACATTAATTCTTATTGTCTATAATTAATTAGGATGAAATGAATAATAGATAGACAATAAAAATTAATGTTTTGGTTCAACTATAATTACTGGAGTGTCTATAATTCTTATTGTCTATAATTTTCTTTCAACCACAACTCAATTTATAGATGCAAATTTTAGAAAATATTGTAGTGTTTGTTGAGTCATGATCAACCACAAAAATGTAAAGTATGGGCCCAAATTTCCCAAAAGACAGGAAATATTTATATGATACTCATTGAATTAGTTGACATTTTTCTCTTCCTTTTGTTATGAATAACTTGTTTAATGCTTGCATAGATGATATTTTTTAATGTGACAAGGCCAATTAATTTATAGAAATTTTCTCTAATTCTCGAAATATTGGTTATTTTTCTATTCTTATAACAATTAAGTTGATTTATGTTTTACAATTATTGTGATCTATTGAGGATATGGCTTACCACCACTTCATTCTTTAAAATTAGAATGTGTATGTTAGAATAGGTAAAGTTTTTTGTTTCTTGTTTTTTTATCATCTCCATAAATTTGATGAATCTAACAATATAGTCATGTTTGGTTTTCAAATTCTAGTTAGTCATCTTTGTATTATATGGTTGTGGTTGTACTTCCAAGATATCAATTCAGGGTTTTGTCTACCACTACAAGATTTCTAGGCATTTTCTTGCTGAATAATGTTGTTGCAAGTATGGATGTGTTTGATGGTGTTTTCATTAATGTTGTCATTGATGTCAACACATTTCAAGTTGATTGCAAATGGTACTTGTATAGTTGAGATACTATAGAAGTTATTAGAGTAATGGAGCTATATTTATGAAGTTGTAGTTGTGTTTTTGCCAAGTGATTTTGAGAAAATTTGAGAAATAATGAAGGTAGTGTTGAGTGTGTGTTTTTAATGTGCTCTGGTATTGTGCTTTGCATTTATTCTATGTTTATCCTATGCCTACATAGATTTGTAGTTGTTTTCATGATCTTCAATGGATAACATATCCTAATTTTTAGCTTCTAGATTGATGGAGAGTGAAAGATATGTTCACTAGTATGTGACTTGGTTTAATAGAACTATTTGTTTGTGGATTAGGAGAAATGTTTGAGCTCTATAGTCTTTTAGTGTCATGTTTCAGATCTTGTGAATCTGGGAGATGATTCATACTGATGTTTTCTATGTTTTGAAAATTGTGCTCATGATTGGGCACTCCAAAAGACTTGTTCCAGAGCTCCTATTTGTTGTTGGTTGGTCTAGTTGTACTATTGAAGAATATTCTATGTATGAAGATTGTTGCAGTTGCTATGGATGTACCTGAAGGTTTCTTAGAGATGATAAAATTTTTAGTGAAGTGTGTTGAGTGATCCATGTGTGATCATCTAGTTGGAGATGCATGTACTTCAAAAACAATTGGTCTTTTCATTAGGTTTGTGGTGCAGGAGCACCTAGAAGAATACCTAGGAAACACTAGGAATAGGAAAGCTTTGTTAATTTTTGTTTTAAATGTGATAAGGTCATGTTGACCATTGAAATTATGGAAGAGACTTAAAAATGTCTTGGTCAGGAGCTATCAAGAGTGGAAGAGTTTTGAGTTTAGATACTCATGTTTGGTAGTTTCTAGTAATTGGAAATAAAGCCCAAAATGTTGCATATGTCCAATTTTGGCTTGATGTGGTGGTTATATCCAACCAAGGGGAAGGGTAACCACTTTTTGAACCTTTTTAAGGATTGCCTCGACCTATGTGAAAGGTTGGAAGGCATTTGAAGTTTTGTAATTTTGAATTTTTCATGAAGGAGAAAGAAGAACAGTAGGAGTAATTGCTTAATTTTCCGTGTTTGAGATCTTGGTAGTGTGTTAATGGCATAACCAGGCATTGAAATACATGTGGAATGTAGTTTAGTTGATCTCAAAGTGTTGGTTAGTCAATAACTAGTTGTTTCATCATTCAAGTTTCTGATTTCAGTTCTCTAGGTTCTTGTTTTTGGGTTATTCTGTCTGGCAAGCTGCAATAAATGGAGTTCTAGACCACCTTTACCCTATACCTGGTGTATGGGCTCTTGGAAATAGTGGCTAGGCTCCATGCCTATAATTTTAGTAGTGTTAGGAGTCATTAGGGGTCAAGTGTGCATGAAAGAAGACCTTTCCTAGGCGAGCTAAACAGTGCCCGGCTAGGAAAGTCAAGGGGTGTGAAGCACCTCACTTGCAGGGAAGACCTCTCCATGCTAAACCCCATGGTAGAAAGATGGAAGGAGGCCCTATAGAGGTCTGGTAATAGTTAAGAGGCTACACCAATCCATTTGATGGAATAACTCCATGATAGTTCACCCGGGTGGCCAAGGGTTGACAAAAAGACCCTATATTTGCTAAATTGATGAATGAGCCCGTGCACGGAAAGACAAGGACTAAGACCTTGAAAATATTGAAGAGCTTGGTATCAGGACCAAGAAACCACAAGGAAGTTTTGAGAAACATCCACTTTTCTCAAGTTAGGGGCTCTAGGCTTGTAGCCTTTTTAACCCTAGGTGAGGGTTTGGAGGGAGCAATGGAGAAATAGAGCCTAGTGGTTGTTCAACAACCCTAATAGGATGCTAAGAAGAATGATCTCACATCTCTACACCCTTGCAAGGATCTAGTTCAGAGTTGAGAGTGTTTGGCCTTTAGGGAAGATTAAGGGTCAAGGGTGAAATAGTGGCAAAGCACCAAGTTTTGGTTGGGTTGTGTGACATGGATGGAAGTGGGGATGGCTAGTAGAACTAGGGGTACCTACATTTGAGATAGGACCTATAGGTTGAGTTGGTGGGATTTCCAAGGTGAGACCTAGAGCATGGAACAGTGAGTGTTCTATCCAACCCCACTTACACTAGATTGGTATCAGAGCAGTGAAAGGTTTGGGATAGTGAATTGTATGTCATAGGTTGAATCAAGTGGTTCCAACACCATGGTGACCAATGCGGAATTGGCAAGATACCTGACAGGGCAACAAGAGAAAAACAAATAGCTTGAAGAGACAGTTGAAGAAATGAAGCAAAGGTTATAAGAGGTGGTAGTGGCTGCAGGCAAGATGCAGATACAACTAGCAGTGGTTAGAGACAAGGGTGAGGATTAGGTTGAGGAGGACATTGAACCAGACACTGATCCTCCACTGAAGGAGGAACCCTTCCTCAAGGCATTGAAGGCTTTGAGTGGTAAAGCATTAGAAGGTATTCCCATCTTCACAGGCAGAATGGATGCAGAGTTGGTGATGGAGTGGATAGAAGGAATGGAGAATCACTTTGAGTGTGATGGAGTAACTGAGGCACAGAAGGTGAAGATAGAAAAATCAAGATTAAGGGGACAAGCACTGACATGGTGGAAATTCATACAGGAGGAAAGAGAGAATGAAGGTAAGAAGCCCATTAGAAGTTGGAAAGCCATGGTGGCTAAAGTGAAGGAGTATTATCTACCTAAAGACTATGAGGTCCAATTGCATAAGAAGAGGCAGAATCTTAGGCAAAGAGACCTAGATGTAGTTGCATACACAGAGGAGTTCCAAAAACTAAGCCTTAGGTCTAGGATGCAAGAAGTAGAAAGCATCAAGGTGGTGAGGTATCTAAATGGCCTCAAATGGAACATCCAAGAAGAGTTGAGTCTCTTTACACTCACCAACCTCCATAGTTTTTTTCAAATGGCTTTAAAGGTGGAGGAGAAGCTGAAAAAGAAATAAGACTCCAATTCAAAAGGCAGAGGCAAAGGCAGGGATGAAAGAGATCAAAGAGGACAACGAGGTGGCTACCAAGGTAGAGGCAATGACCAAAGAAACCAAGGAGAGTTTAAATCCACAGATCATGGAAATGAAACACCTTCTAGAGGAGGGTATAATAGAGGTAGAGGTTCTCAAGGAGGATCCACTAGAGGAAGAGGAGCAGGCCAGAGCAATTCCTATTTTGCAAACATGAAATGCTACCATCATGGTCAAGTTGGACATCCAGCCTATAGGTGCCCGGAGAAGGCATCTTCATCAAGAAATGAGAAGAGATGGGCTTATGCACAAGAGGACACCATGAGTCCTAAGTCAACTGAGGTCAGTCATATTGAATCTGAGATGGGAGAGAGTCTGATGTTTAGAAGAGTCTTGATCAGACAACCGGTCAAAGAAGAAGCAAAACAAAGGAGAGCTCTATTCAGGGTAAGGTACAAGATACTTGGTAAAGTATGCAAGGTCATAGTAGACTCAGGTTCAACAAACAATATTATCTCAAAGGTGGCAGTAATGAATCTGAAATTGGAAAAGGTACCCCACACGAACCCCTACAAGGTCACATGGCTTAACAAAGGGCAAAGTGTTTTAGTGAATGAGCAAGCATCGATGGATTTTTCCATTGGAGGGTACAAGGACAAGTTAGTTTGTGATGTTTTACCCATGGATGCATGTCATCTACTATTGGGCAGACCATGGCAATATGATAGGAGTGCCATGTATGATGGAAAGGAGAATACAATCTCATTTAAGAAGGATGGAAAGAATTTTAAATTGCAGTCACTGTCAGAAGAGGATGAAGGATGGTCAAAAACACCAAGTGTTCTACTAAGTAGTGGAAAAGAGTTCCTCAACACCCTACATGAAGGTGGAGAAGGATATGTAGTATTGTTGCAATCCAAGGAGGAAGATAAAACTGAAAAACCAGTCATACCCAGAGCAGTCCAAAATTTACTTGAGAAGTACAAGGACATAGTAAGTGATGGTACACCTGCAAATTTACCTCCTAAAAGGGCCATTAGTCATCAGATTGACTTCATACCTAGAGCATCATTACCTAACAAAGTAGCATATAAGCTTACACTGGATCAGAATTTGGAAGTGGCTAGACAAGTGCAAGAGTTGTTGGATCAAAAATTGATTCAAAAGAGCATCAGCCCATGTGCAATACTAGTAGTTTTGGAAACCAAGAAGGGAGGCAAATGGAGGTTATTTACTAATTCTAGAGAAATAAATAGAATCACAATTAGGTATAGGTTCCCTATTCCTAGAATTGAAAACTTAATGGATTGTCTTGGAGGAGCTCAATATTACACCAAGTTGGATCTCAAAACTGGATACCATTAGATCAGAATTAAGGATGGTGATGAATGGAAGATATCATTTAAGACAAATGATTATATGAATGGAGAGTGATGCCATTTGGTCTCTCCAATGCCCCTAGCACATTCATGAGGCTCATGAATGAAGTGCTCAAACATTTCACAGGAGTATTTGTGGTGGTATACCTTGATGACATCCTCATATTCAATAAGACAATAGAAGAGCATTTGAAACATGTGGAGTTAGTTCTTAGAAGGTTGCAAGAGGAGAAGTTGGAAATCAATCTAGAGAAGTGTGAGTTCTTTAAGCAAGAGCTTGTATATTTGGGTTTTTTTGTGTCCAAAGGATCATTGAAGATGGATCCAAGCAAGGTGGAAGCAATCCTAAATTGGCCTACACCAACCACAAGGACTGAGGTAAGAATTTTCCATCGATTGGCTCAATTCTATAGAAAATTCATAAGGAACTTTAGTGGTATTTGTGCACCTATCCTAGATAAAATCAAAGGTGGTCTGAAAACCAAGTTTAAGTGGACACAAGAAGCTGAGAAAGGGTTTGAGAAACTAAAAAAAGAAGTGGAAACTCAACCTATTCTCTTGTTACCTAGCTTTGACAAGTTGTTCACTATGGAATGTGATGCTAGTGGAGTGGCAGTAGGTGGAGTTTTAAGTCAAGAGGGCAGGCCTATAGCCTTCTTTAGTGAAAAGCTCAATGAAGCAAAGAAGAAGTATTCAACTTATTTTTTAGAACTTTATGCTTTGGTTCAGTCACTTAGGAAGTGGAGGCATTACCTTCTACCCAAGGAGTTTGTAGTCTTTACAAACAATCAGGCACTTAGCTATATCAACACTCAAGAGAAGTTGAGTAATAGGCATTTGAAATGGATGGAATACATCCAAGCTTTTACCTTCACCATCAAGCACAAGAAGGGGCAGATGAATAAGGTAGCAAATGCATTGAGCAAGAGGTTGTTGATAGTACAAGAGATACAAGTGAAGAGCATAGGAATTGAAAGCTTTAAAGATCTCTATGGAGAGGATGAAGATTTCTCAAAAGCCTATAAGGTATGTTTAGACTTTGAGAATCATTTTCATAGTCAATATGCTGAGTATACATTGCAAAGTGGATTATTGTTTAAAGGGAATAAGTTATATGTTCCAAGAGGTTCAATTAGATAAAACCTCATTCAAGAGAAGCATAATGGCAGTCTTAGTGAACATTTTGGCATCAATAAGACATTAGAGCTAGTTCAAAGGTTCTATTATTGGCCTAAATTGGCAAGAGATGTTAGAAAGTATGTGGAACAATGTGTTGTATGTATGAAAGCTAAGGGAGGAGCTAGTAATGCTGGTATTTATCAACCCCTACCCATTCCTAATAGACCATGGGAGTGTGTGAGCATGGATTTTGTGGTAGGACTCCCTAAGACGAAAACTGGTTTTGACAGTGTGTATGTAGTGGTGGCAGATTTAGCAAAATGAGTCACTTTATTCCTTGCAAAACCACTCATGATGCTAGCTACATAGCTCATATTTTCTTTAAGGAGGTTGTAAGGATTCATGGCCTACCTTAAGCATTGTTTCAGACAGGGATGTTAAGTTCATGAGTCATTTTTGGAAGACTCTATGGAATAGATTGGGTACCAACTTGTCATTTGGATCAGCTTACCATCCTTAGATCGATGGTCAAATAGAGGTGGTTAACAGGGTGTTGGGTAATTTTCTTAGGTGCCTAACAAAGGAATATGGATAGACATGGGATATGGTCATCTCCCAAGCTGAGTATGCCTATAATGATAGTGTCAACCGGACCACAGGGAAGAGTCCTTTTGAGGTTGTGTATGGGATGCACCCAAGAGGAATCTATGAGCTCAGAGATCTTGGAGCTATGGAACATAGAAGTGGACATGCATAAGACTTCAGTTAGACCATGAAAGAGATTCAGGAGCAAGTGAAGAAGACAGTCACCGAAGCTACACAAAAGTTGAAGGAGAAGGTAGATTTGTCAAGGAAGCATGTGCAATTTGCAGTAGCAGACTTTGTCATGGTTCACCTTAACAAATCAAGGTTGTAGAAGAGAATGGCAACCAAGTTGAAAATGAAAAGAGTAGGACCATGCAAGATATTAGCCAAGTATGGGAAGAACGCATACAAGGTGGAGTTACCTTCTAACTTGGGAATTTCACCAGTTTTCAATGTTGCAGATTTGATCAAGTACAAGGGATCAGTCCAAGAGATGGATCAAAATAGTAGAGAGGTTTTCAAAGATGTCAGTAACATAGCATTACCTATTCAAGACAAACTTCAGGTAGAAAGGATCTTGGAGTCAAGAGTACAAAAGTCTACAAGGAAGAAGGTGTACATGGAACACCTTATCAAATGCAAGACCAAGCCTGAATCTGAGGCTACATGGGTACAAGAGGACCAGTTTAAGAAGAATGACATTGATAAGTCACTGTCCCTCCTTCCATTCTTTAGTTTTTGGTAGAGAGGGGGAGAATGGTGCAGGAGCACCTAGAAGAACACCTAGGAAACACTAGGAATAGGAAAGCTTTGTTAAGTTTTGTTTTAAATGTGATAAGGTCATGTTGACCATTGAAATTGTGGAAGAGACTTAAAAATGTCTTGGTTAGGAGCTATCAGGAGTGGAAGAATTGTGAGTTTAGACACTCGTGTTTGGTAGTTTCTAGTAATTGGAAATAAAGCCCAAAATTTTTCATATGTGCAATTTTCGCTTGATGTGGTTGTTATGTCTGACCAAGGGGAAGGGTAACCACTTTTTGAACCTTTTTAAGGATTGCCTCAACCTATGTGAAAGGTTGGAAGGCATTTGAAGTTTTGTAATTTTGAATTTTTCACGAAGGAGAAAGAAGAACAGTAGGAGTAATTGCTTAATTTTTTGTGTTTGAGATCTTGGAAGTGTGTTAATGGCATAACCAGGCATTGGAATACGTGTGGAATGTAGCTTAGTTGATCTCAAAGTGTTGGTTAGTCAATAACTAGTTGTTTCATCATTCAAGTTTCTGATTTCAGTTCTCTAGGTTCTTGTTTTTGGGTTAGTCTGCCTAGCAAGTTGCAATAAATGGAGTTCTAGACCACCTTTCCCCTGTACTTGGTGTATGGGCTCTTGGAAATAGTGGCTAGGCTCCATGCCTATACTTTTAGTAGTGTTAGGAGTCATTAGGGGTCAACTGTGCATGAAAGAAGACCTTTCCTAGGCGAGCTAAATAGTGTCCGGCTAGGAAAGTCAAGGGGTGTGAAGCACCTCACTTGTAGGGAAGACCTCTCCATGCTAAACCCCATGGTAGAAAGGTGGAAGGAGGCCCTATAGAGGTTTGGTAACAGTTAAGAGGCTACACCAATCCATTTGATGGAATAACTCCATGACAGTTCACCTGGGTGGCCAAGGGTTGACCCTATATTTGCTAAATTGATGAATGAGCTCGTGTATGGAAAGACAAGGACTAAGACCTTGAAATATTGAAGAGATTGGTATCAAGACCAAGAAACCAGAGGGAAGTTTTGAGAAACATCCACTTTTCTTGGGTTAGGGGCTCTAGGCTTGTACCCTTTTTAACCCTAGGTGAGGGTTTGGAGGGAGCGATGGAGAAATGGAGCCTAGTGGTTGTTCAACAACCCTAATAGGATGCTAAGAAGCATGATCTCACATATCTACACCCCTATAAGGATCTAGCTGAGAGTGTCAAGGGTGAAATAGTGGCAAAGCACCAAGTTTTGGTTGGGTTGTGTGACATGGATGGAAATGGGGATGGCCAGAGAACTAGGGTTACCTACATTTGAGATAGGACCTATAGGTTGAGTTGGTGGGAGTGCCACCAAAGAGGATTGCCAAGGTGAGACCCAAAGCATGAAACAATGAGTGATCCATCGAACCCCACTTACACCAGTTTGGTTGACCTGATGTCTACACATTACATAAAGATTTTGCATCCAATTGAGGAAGTGTGTGATTGATCCAAGATGTTGATTGGGTCCCAATTAAATTTATAATTGGCCTTCTCTCATTTTATCCACTGTGAGAATGTGAGGTAGCTGACCTAATTGTAATCTATAAATTGAAGAATGTTTAGCCAACCTTGGAGAATGCTTCTAAGGTTGAAGATGGTATAAAAGAAAATAAAGATGTTGCGAATTTTAAATCAAGAAAGTTAACTATGTGAACAAGTTGAAAAGCAGAGTGTGTAAGAGCGAATCAATGCAGCAATACTTTAATGTGTTAGATTCCTAAAAGTAGTGAGCTAATGGCGTCTACAATATTTTGATCAAGCTATGAATGTATGGAGCCTTTGTGGTGGATCTTTAATTAATATTTATTTTTCTATAGGAAGTGAGCCTCCTTCTAAACAGTGATTCCTTTTGTTGGTAGTGAGCCTTTGTATCTGGTATTGCATTATTGCTATATTCTGAGCTAATACTCACCGTGGTTTCTCCCTCATTGGGTTTTCCACGTAAATCTAGTGTCTTTGGTGTTTGTTTTATGTTATTTTCATTTCATGTTTACACTTAATAATAGAATGGATTAAAGTGGAATTGATTAAGGTTAGAAGTAAAGTGATTTGATACAAATGATTCACCCCCCCTCTCAGTTGTCTTGTGCTCAGTTATCTTGTGCATTTCAACAACTAGTATCAGAGCCAGGTTCCTCGGTGAAAATCTTGACCACTTGAGGTAGATATATGGCGCACAAGTTGCAAAACCCTATTTTTGATGGAGCAGATTATAGTGACTAGAAAGAATAGATGAGAGGTTATTTTGTTTCTCTTGGTTTCAAGACCTGGAAAGCTATGGAGAAAAATTATGTTGCACAATCCGCTGGCCCTTCCTTTGCAGATGATATCGCAACTTATGAGGAGAATGAAAAGGCAAGGTATGCTATCATCAGTGCTCTATCTAAAACTGAAAGGACAAAATTTATTTCTTTAGGAACTACCTATGAAGTATGGGAGAAACTGAACATTTATGAAGGGAATAATAGAGTAAAATTGTCAAGCAAGCTAACAACTAAGTGAAAATTTGAAAACCTGAGAATGGAAGAGGGTGAAGATATCGCAAGATATTATTAGAGAGTTGAACTTGTAGCAAATGAGATCAAGAATCAAGGTGGTACCATGGTAGATTAAGATATAATTGAGAAGATCTTGATGACAGGCTACTAGAGAATTACAGTGACAAAGTTTGTTATTGAAGAATCATATGATCCAAATAAATTTACTAAGGAGCACATATTTGGTATCTTGACTGTATTTGAGATGAGAAAAAATTCAAGAGATAAGCAAAAGACTAAAACAACCTTTAAATCAATGAAGATAGGAGATGACTTGGATGATGATGATTCAGAAGAATTGGAATCAAAATTCACAAGGAAATTGAAGGAAGGTACTGGTAAATACAAAGGTATGTTTCGCTTTAACTATTTTTGTTGTGGAAATATTATTCAGTATGCCTCAAGATGTCCTAATAGAACTACACACAAGAAGAAGAAGGATAATAATAATAATCACAGAGACAAAAGGGATAGGAAGTTCAAGAAATTGTACTATATTAAAGAAGATGCATAAATTTTTGATAAGGAGTCTAACTTTGAGGAGGATAAAGATGAATGCTTATTTCTAGCCCTAGAAAGTAAAGTTGTATTTGCTAACCATGGAAGATGTGTAAATTAACGTAGTTCGAAAAGCGAAGAAGGATAAGATGGAAGGTACTCTGATGACTGCTTTTCATGCTAGATAGGATGAAGACTCTTGGGTAATTGATAGTGGGTGTTCAAATCATATGAATAGAGATAAGATTAAGTTTGTTAAACTTGAAAATTATGATGGAGGAATAGTTGTTTTTGGAGATGACTCTGGTGCTAAGATTGTTGGTAATGGAACAATTAGTTTTGATGGGAAACATAATACTGATGATGTCTATTATGTTAAGGGTTTAAGAAATAATCTCTTAAGTGTTGGAAACATATGTAGCAAAGGATCTAGGTTTGTGTTTTAGGATAACACTTGTGAGATTAGAAAAGGATCTAGAACTATGGTAGCATCACGAAGA
>CM021102.1:28460245-28522541 GCA_007115665.2 Sequoiadendron giganteum
GAATTTTGACAATCTGATCAGGATCAGTTCTAAGGAAGTTGTTAGAGATCTACCTAGAATCATAAAGCCTTCAAAATCTTGATTTGCAGAAGTTGTCAGTTGGGAAAACAAAAAAGAAGTAGTTTTAAAGGAAAAGAATAATCATCTACTAGAATGTTGGAATTGATTCATACAGACCTCTATGGTCCTACAATAATAGGATGCCTTAACGGTGACAGGTACTTTATACTCTTGATTTATGATTACTCTAGGATGGCATGGGTTACTTTTCTTAGAGAGAAATCTCAGGCTCTTAATAGATTTGAGGTATTCAAGGCAAGAGTAGAGAATGAGGTAAACCTAAGAATAAAATCTTTAAGGTCTGATAGAGGTGGAGAAATCACATTTGGTGAGTTTAATGCATTCTATGAAGAACATGGCATAAAGAGACATTATTTTTCTCCTCGAACCCCTCAACAGAATGGAGTTGTAGAAAGAAAAAATTGAACTGTTCAAGAGGCTGCTAGAACTATGATGAAATAAGAAAATGTTCCTGATATGTACTATAGAGAAGCAATCCACACTGTTGTTTACATTCTTAATCGATTTCAGATCAAAGGTAACAACACTAAGACTCTTTATGAGTTATGGACTAGTAAGACTCCTACTGTTAAATACTCTAAAGTATTTGGAAGCAGATGTTACATCAAAAGAAATTATAAAAATATTGGAAAGTTTGATGCTATATGTGATGAAGGAATCTTTCTTGGATATTCAAATAACAACAAGGCATATAGATGATTTAATAAAAGACTAAGGAAAATAGTTGAAAGTGCTAATGTAAAAGTTGATGAAGTTATGTATAGACCAATAGAGATAAGTGAAGTTGAACTAGATGATCCTATCTACAGTCAATTGAAAGAAGAAGAAGAAAGGAAGAAGAAGAACAAATTGATGAAGAGGAGATTCCAGAAATTGCACCTAAGACTCCTAAATATGTATAGAGAAATCATCCAAAGGAATAGATAATTGGAGACATAACTGAAGGTGTAAAGACTAGAAGCAAAGTGGTTGAGGTAAACATGTGTTTAATTTCTAAGATAGAACCTAAGACTATGAGTAAAGCATATAATGATGAGATTTGGGTTAGAGAAATGAAAGAAGAATTGTAACAGATAGAGAAGAATGAGACATGGGAATTAGTCCCTAGACCTGTAAACAAGAATGTGATTGGTTCAAAATGAGTATTCAGAAATAAACTGAATGAAGATGGTGAAGTGGTAAGGAATAAAGCAAGACTTGTATGCAAAGGCTATTCACAGGTTGAAGGAATAGATTTTGAAGAGACATTTGCACTAGTAGCAAGAACAGAGGCCATTCAAATTTTTTGGGATTTTTTAGCTCATAAAGACTTCAAAGTGTACTTGATGGATATTAAGTTTGCATTTTTGAATGGAGAATTGGAAGAAGTATATATGGAGCAACTAGAAGGTTTTCAGTTGTCAAAAACATCAGACATGGTTTGCAAGTTGAAAAAGGCACTGTATGGACTTAAATAGGCTCTTAAATCCTGGTATGCAAGGATGGATAGATACTTGACATAGCAAGGGGGTATGTGCATGATCATAATGGAAAAGCAGGCCCTCAAGTTGCGATGAAAATTCAGAAAATCAGAGTTAGGAAACTTGACATAAAAATTTGAATAAGTTATCTATATTATTTCAAAAAAATGTAAGAATACAATATGTAGAAAATCTAATATAGTTTCTAAACTACTAGATTTATTTAAAATTTAAAAAAAATTATTTGGTGAAAATTTGAAATTTCAATGCAGTAGTACTTCAATTTTAGGGAAAAAATAAGAAGTAGGTGTCTATCTGACCACCCTAACCACAATAAAATGATAATATTTTTTTATAAAATTTCAGATATAAGTAGAGGACTCATGTCCCAATGTGATACTGTTTGAAAGCTATAGATGTTTTTCAATCAGCCTATCAATCGGGACTTTAGTCATAACTCAAATAGAAAATGAATAGTAATTATTTTTTAAATTCAAAGTAAAGCATAATTTATATTGGTGGAATGTCGAGAACTTCCTTAAAAAACCCTTTTCGTTTCATCAATTTTGGGTAAAAAAAGGTCGTCAGCCACATGGGCCATCATATCACTTACATATCACTAGTTTTTGGCCCATCATGATCCTGTACATACCCAAGTATTCAGAAAAGGGTCTGCAGACAACAATATTTACTTCAAAGTTGAGAAAAACAAAATTTTGATAGTTGTGGTATATATTGATGACATTATCTTTGGTGGAAATGAAGGTATGCGTAAGAAATTTGCAGAAGAGATGCAAAAAGATTGTGAAATGTTTACGATTGATGAGTTGAATTTATTCCTTAGACTTCAAGTAAATCAAACTGATAAGGGGATATTCATTTCACAATCTAAGTATGTTAAGGAATTGTTGAAGAAGTTTTGAATGGATAACTCCAAACCGGTTTGTACCCATATGGTAACCAGATGCAAGCTGAGTAAGGATGATGAATCTGCTAAATTTGATCAGAGCATGTACATATCTATGATTGGTGGACTACTATATCTTAATGCTACTAGACCAAATATCATGCATGCAGTATGTTTAGTTGCAAGATTTCAAGAAAAACCTAAGGAAGCACATGTTACAACTAAGATTCAAATATCTTGAGGGAACTCTAGATTATGGGCTATGCTATCCTAAGGATAATAATTTGACATTGAATTCCTACATTGATGCAGATTGGGTTGGGTGTGTAGCTCATTAGGTGATCCCACAATACTGGTTTACAATTTTTGGGCAAAATAGACACCAAACTAATTGTTTTTAACTCAATCTTCACTTTTGGGCTCCTATAGCAGCTAAACCGTGAGGAATTTGAAGATGATGAAAACTAGTGATTTGTGACATTTTGTCTATAGATTCTAAATATAGTTTTTTCATTTTTTTGAAATCATATTTTACTTTATTTTCCATCTCCTTCAAAAACATTTTTTTTTTTAAAACAACATTTTTAAGGAGTGACGCTCACCATATACAACATAATTTTTTTGTATGAAGGATAAAATTATAATTTTTTCGAATTTATACTTGTAACTACGATATCTAGCACTTTCATTTGGTTTTATAGTTTTTAATTGAATATTTTTTCCTTAATCAAGTTTCAAAGTCAAACCAAATACAATTCAGACATAGGCAGACCGTATACAACATAACTTTTTATGTATGTATCCAAATTCAGTTTTTTCTTTTTACTGGATCAAGGACATCAATACCTAGTACAAACATATTTTTTAGAATTTTATTTTGATAATCTTCTATTTTTCCACATGTGCAAAATAGAGAGCTTGATTTTAAGTGAAAAACCTATGTTTAATCAAACTAAAAAAACAAATACATAATTAAACTAAAACATATTAAAATTATATTCATTGGATAGCTCTTTCTAAGGACTACCATCATCTAGTTGGGCCTGTGAATTCTCCTCCATTTTCATCCTCAACTTGAGCTTCGAAGGGAAAAATTTTGGATTTTTTTGGTGCCAGGAGGAGAGAATGGGGGAAAAGGGGCATTCTAGTGAACCCCTGGGGGTTCGAATAGGGGTTTGGTCAAACTAGGGTTCATTCGAACCCTCTTTCCATAAGCATTTTTTTTGCCTTTTTTTTGGAAATGTGAGACCCGATATTAAATGGGTTCGCTCGAAGGGGGGTTCTATCGAACCGTATTTGGGTTTGCTTGAACTAGAAGTTCGTTCAAACCCCCAATTTTTATTTTTTTTGCAACTTTTCCTTCCTCACTCGAATTGTAAACCACTTTTGTGGGTTCACCCCACTGGAAGAGTACAAGTGGCAATGCATTCTTCCTTGGAGGAAGATTAGTTTCATGGCTAAGTAAGAAAACAGGTTTTAGTTTCTTTATCCACTGCAGAAGCTAAGTATATTGCAGTAGTATCCTACTATACACAGGTACTATTAGAACAAGAATTTTCATGAAAATCCTAAGGGCCTATTTCCATTTGAATCCAATTTTGCACTATCTTTTTCATAGAAAATCATTCTTTTATCATCCATGAAGCCAAAAATTCCTTTTACCGGCATACTACTACCATATTATTCATCTTTCATAACCCTCACCTCATACCACTTTACCATGGCCCCTTACAAAGTAGTTTGTGGTGTTGCAGTTAAGAGCAACCATATTATACCCTTACCACTGCACCGCAAGGAGTCTGAACAAAGCCCGCAATTCAGTGGTAAAGTCAAAGCAGACATCGCCACACCATGGAGGGACAGAGCATGACCTACGGTTGCATGGTATACTTAGAGAAACCACCATACCATGAAGGGTCAACAAGGAGCCCGTGGTAGAGCGATAAAAGGAACAAAGCAGTGACAAGATTACATACTGCCATACCACGAGGGGTTAGAATGCAACCCACGGTAAAGCAGTAGAAATGAAAATGAAGGGCACGCCACCATGGTACCGCGTGAGAGTTGAAGTTGATGCGCGGTAGGGCGGTAAAGTTAATGAAGGAGCCAAAGACACCACGGAACCACGAGGAGCAAAGATGAAGACTGTGATAGGCCGACACCACCATACTATGAAGGGTCATCAAGCAGACTATGATAGAGTGGTATGCAGAGGCGTAACATAAAATGCCACCATGGTACTGCTGGGAGGAGAAACATAGCTTGCAGTAAAGTGATAGAAGTGAATTGACGATAAAGCACACTGTGCCACCGTAGGAGAGGACAGGGAAGGCACACGGTAACACGATAAAGGAATTGTTGTTGATGTGATGGTTATTCTTGTTATTTTTTCGGTTGTGTTTTGTTTTGAAGCGACACAATTTTTTGCTCTCATGAGAATATGAGGAGACCAAGAGCGAAAGGCGCAAGAATTTTTTTTCTGAAATGTGTAAGAGCAAGAGATGGATAATGAATAGGGGTTGGTCAGTTAGATAGATAAATACCTTTTCTTGATTTTCTTATAGAGTAGAGACCATGATGCAAGTTTAATTTTGAGGAAAATAATGAAAGACTTATGTTTTGGTGGTTCCAGTTTGGTATCAATTGTTTGTTAAAATTATTCAATTATCTGATTGTCTCCAGCTTAATGTTTTCTAGTGATTTAAGTTGATATATCCAGTATATATACAATTGATCAATGCACTTTTTTTGTATCTATGTGATGTGATTATTTGGTTTCTTCAAGAAATAATTAAATTCCTTTTGGTCAATCATAGTAATCTAGAAATATTATTTGGATCAATAACAAGAGTTAGATAATTAGGATTGATATTCTCCCTCCAGTAGGGTTTGTTAGTCACTATCTTTCATGTTTATACAAGTTATAAACAAATACCTGTGTGCCAAATAATTTGAATTTATGCCAAATAGAAGCCATCCATTAAATATTTTCATTGGACTCCATTTTACCCAACAGGGCACTAGTCTCGCCTATTTTATTCATTTAAATTCATTAAATATTTTTCAAACATCTGTTAACTGAACATATTTAATTATACAATTTGTACCAAATAGGTTTGTATCTTTCCACTTCCAAATTTCCGTTATGGATAGATTGTTTAGAGGAAACACGCATTTCAAATATGCTTCATGTATATAGGTTTACCTGCCTAGGTTTAGTAGAGCCTAAAGAGTAGAAGGTTCAAATTTACTATTTGGCCTTGTACGTTAGCCAAAAATATTGTGAGAGCTTGGAAACCTCTTGTGCTTTAAACCTATTTTTTTGATTCCTAATAGTTTGGAAACTTTGTTGGGGGGGTCTTAAGTTGAACCCAGGCCTTCATCATAGATTTAGTACCTTGCAGGAGACTTCGTTGGGAACAGTGAACTACAAAATTTTCTCACTTTTGGTAAGTGAGTGGCGACTCTAAATGAACAAGTGCATTGAATCTAATAAAGTGAAATATACATTAGAAAGGAACCATCCTAGAGTTCAGACTATCAAAATTACTTACAACATGCATGGAAAAAGATCTTTGTATAAGGAGGATCCTAATAATGACAAAAGTAAATGGACTCAAAAGAACGGTAAGGGCAAGAAGGTGTTTGATGACATTGGCCCAACAAATAAAGATAAAAAATCAAAAGCACACCTAGAGACATATAATTCCTATGGTACACTAGCGACTGAAAACAACCCATCTAGAGAACCTCACACCTATGAGGAAAAAAGGAACCCCTTCTATCAATCAGACCCCAAGAAAGTTGAGTTCATGGCTAGACTTGAGGCTGAAAGGGAAAGGAGACAACATGAATATGATAAAAAAATGGCATTACTTAAAGAGAATCAAGATGGACTTGGCTATGAAGCAACCTCTGAAGAGAACTATGAGCATATGGCTTGAGATGAGATAAATGCACAATTGTAACATGAAAGACAAGAAGTGGAAAGAACAAGAATAGAGTATGAGCAGAGGCTCCAAGCGATAAAAGAGCTTCAATAATTGAAGTTACAAAAAGCTCGAATCAATGCTCAAATGGCTAACTCATCTAGATATGTTCCACCTCATAGGCAGGGGAATAATAATGCAGGATCTTCAAATCCCCCAAGAGCACAACAAAATCAATCAGGGAATCAATATAGACCCCCAAATGCTCCACCACAACATCAAAATGCTCAACCACCCCCTCACCAGCAATATATACCCCCACATGGTCAACAAAACATGCCTCCACAAGGTCAGCAATATTTTCCACCACCTCACAACAATCCATTGTACCAGTACCAGCATCCTCAAAATCCACCTCCTCCATCATACACAACCATGATCCAACAATTTGACTTGGCTGGATTTCAATTATATCCTTACCGCATGGATAACAGTTGGAGAAGCCTTGTCCCAAAATTAATAGTTAGTAGTGCAGTCACAGCTGAAGAACATTTAAGGAGCTTTAATGCATTTATTCAAGACTTGGATATGCAAAATGAGGATGTACAAATGATATTGTTTATGATGTCATTGATTGAAGATGTTAGAGATTGGTTTAACAGTTTTCCAACAACTTCTATTGACTCCATTTAGGAGTTTTATGAACAGTTCCTTGAGTAGTATGGGAATCAATGTGCATCGGATTTTTCCCTGCATGAATTGATAACTATCCATAAGCATCAGAATGAGTCAGCATATGACTTCAACCAGAGGTTTTCTAAATTACATAATAAGATACCTCCTGGATCCAAATTAGTTGATCCTGCTGCATTGAGTATTTATTCAAAAGATTTTGATCCTAAGATAGGATATGAGCTTAGGAACAGGTGTCCCAATAATTTATTTGAAGCTCAAAAGATAGCGCTAACTATTGAAAATAATAGGAAAATTTCAGGAATGATCAGCAAGAGGGATAATCCTAGGGTTCCCCAATATACTCATCCAAATAGGCAGGAAAATTCATACAGAAATGAAAGGCCAAGGCTATATGACATGCCATATAATGAAAATTGGATGGATGGAAAGCTAATGATGGATAGGACAAGGAATAAAGAGACACCTGATCCTTTAAAGAA
Source organism: Sequoiadendron giganteum (assembly GCA_007115665.2). NCBI lineage: Eukaryota > Viridiplantae > Streptophyta > Pinopsida > Cupressales > Cupressaceae > Sequoiadendron > Sequoiadendron giganteum. The sequence goes on from CM021102.1 coordinate 28,467,798, forward strand.
AAGAGAGGCATATATGGTATATAACACTCCTTGGTGCTTAGTTTGCGACTTGTCACATTCCCCAGATCATTGTATTGTAGCTTAGTTGATACCAGGAAAAAACATACCATAAGACAACAATGAAGAGGACCATAATATCTATTTAACTTCCCATACTCTTCACTTTGTTGAGCAGGGATATTCATCTATAGAAGAAGGAGGGTATGAATATGATGTTGATCACCAAAAGTATAATGTCCATATGGAAGAACAACAAGTTTTTTCTAATCATGAAGAAAGTGATAATGAACAGTGTCCTCCTAGTACATCATATCAAACAAATAAATGCAAAATGAGGAGACCAACTGAAGAAGAAATTAAAATATTAACCATTGCAGCAGTTGAGTAGGCCAAAAGTAGATACTGGTTGAGAAATAGAACAGTAATTAGAATGAAGGTGTTCCAAGAGGAATATTTTTGAAGCATAAGAAAATGCCCCAGGAAGCTTCAAAAAGGATAGATGATAAGCAGTTTGATAAAAAAGAAAAAAAGTATGTCCATAAGAAAGGAAACAAAGACTTTCCTAAGGAAAAACAAAAGTCAGATCAGACAAAAAAAAAGGAGAAAGACGAGAACAAAGGAGAGTCAATAGAGAAAAAGAAGATGATCAAAACAGAGGGTGCCTCTTTTGATTTCATGCAAGATTTATCCTAGGTAAAGATGTCCATCCCATTACTTGAAATGATGAATATTAAAGAGTATAGGGAAAGTGCTATTCAATTAATGTCTAGTGGGGGTAATAAAAATACAAACCTTGAAAATAAGGAGATTCCTGAAATTAGTAATAGGAAGGAAAATATAAAAGTTCCAGAGGTTTGTCTAAGTGATGCATTGATGAATCCATCACAAATTGATCCATTCTTTACTACCCTACTTATAAATGGCAAGCTGGTAGGAAATTTATGATAGATTCAAGTGCGTCTATGAACATTATTCCAGTAGGGGTGATGAAACAACTCAGTATGTGGGTAGATGTTGAGGTTGGTAAATTCTATGCCATCGGTAGTAGACTTGTCTCGGTGGTGGGAATTATGAAAGATGTAGAAGTGAAATTGGCCACTTACCCACAAGTGACTTATAATATTGACATAACTGTGATTGACACACCTCAGTTTGGAATGCTTTTGTCAAGACAATGGACTATATTGGTTGGAGGAAATGTACAATTTGATTTATCATATGCCACAATACTAGTGAATGGTGAGGAAGTCAAGTTGTATAGAGAACCAAGGATGAATAATATTGTTGAGTATGTTCCTCAAGAACAACTCAATTTTTTCTATGATATGGATTTAGGGAGCTTCAGAGTGGAACCATCTCAGCCTGAATTAGCAGATACTAACCCAATTGATAAGAATGTTTCTAAAGATCAGTAGGGTGTGTGGAAAATGTATTTTGATGGGGCATGCGGCCAAGAAGGCAATGGAGCTGGAGTAATATTTATATCACCTGAAGGTGTGACATTTAAATATTTATTTTTGCTAACCTTTGAGTGTACAAACAATGTGGTCTAATATGAGGACTTGTTTATTGGTTTGAATATGGCTATCAAGCACAAGATCAAATTGTTAATTGTCCTGGGAGACTCTGAACTAGTTGTCTCACAAATTAGATCAAGATATGATGTAAAGAACAAGAGATTGAAACAATATAGAAATTTTGTGTGGGATACAATTGAATTATTTGATTCTTTCTCAATTGATTGGATAGATAGATCATAAAATTTGATGGCAGACTTTCTGGCTAATGTAGCCTTGAAAAGAGATGATATCACCTTAGCTAGAATGTCTCAGGTTGAATTCAAAACAAGACCTGCTATCCCTGACAACATATATAGCTGACAAGTTTTCAATGATGATATTGACCTTTTAAAGTTTCTTCATTGCATAGATCAGTATAAGGCATAGGATATTGACTTCAATGCTTTTGTGGAAGAAAGAGATGGGAAACATACTGTATTTGGGAAGGAAGTCTTGCAGCTTAAAACCAACAAGCTCCCCAAAGGGCTTGTGGAATTAGAAAGAGTGTATGATGGGAATGATCATTCTCTCATGAAGAAAATGAAGCAGACACCGGTCAAGAGAGAGGATATTGAAGAAATAAATCTAGGAACTGAGTTAGCACAAAAAAGGGTCTACATTGGAAAGAAGATAAGTCCAACCATCAGGGGAATGTTCATTGTATTATTGAGAAAATAAAAACATGTGTTTTCTTCATCTTGCGAGGATCTCAAGGCATATAGAGAATATCTTTTCTAGCAAAAGATTCCACTTAAACTAGATACAAAGCCATTCAAACAAAGGTAAAGGCCTATTAACCCAACTTTGGAACCTAAGATGCAGGAGGAACTGGAAAAACTCAAAGATGGAGCTATTATTAAATGCATTAGACATTCAACATGGGTCTCAAACCTGGTTCTAGTAAGAAAGAAAAATGGGGATATTAGATTATGTGTAGATTTCATAAATCTGAATGTTGCTTCCCTTAGAGATAATTATCCTCTCCCAAATATGGAGGTAGTATTGCACAAAGTAATAGCGTGTGAGCTACTATCAATTATGGATGGGTTTTCTAGATATAACCAAGTTAAAGTCAAAGATTATAAGAAATACAAGATAACGTTTACTACACCATGGGGGACATATGTTTATGCTAGAATTCCATTCGGTCTTATTGGTGTTTTGAAATACAACCTAGCTAGGATTTGCAATTCTCTAAGAGGTAGCCAACCTCTATATTAAAGAACCAGAAAGGCTAGTGGCCAACTAATACGAAATGGAATGGATACACATTTCCCCTTTAGTTCAAGCTCTGTAAGACCTAGGGGGGTAACCCTTGAGCAACATCAAACAATCTAGACACACAAGTAACAAGATATTGCTTAACAAATTATTCTCTCACAAAATTGATGAGAAACTTAAAATATCACTCAACATTCGCAAGATATTGAATGAATTTCACTAATCAACATGCAGAACATGACAAACACAACTCAACAAAATATATTGGAAATGGTTTTTGATTTAAAGGGTTGGGACCAAACTGAAAACAACATAAACATGATAATGGATGAGTGCCATAAAAATGGACAATGGAGTCATATAGCTAGCATTCATCTTTCAGTGTTAAATATTCTCTGAAGGTCTTGCAAATGTTATCACATTATGACATCCAGACCATTGAAGCTTTCTCTAATAACTCTTCTTATAAATCCACCTGAAACATAACACTCCTATCACATTTGTCAAAGCAATTACACTATCCCTGAACAATAGGCAATAATAAAAGTAGCTTGTGCATTATTAAAGAAATTACACCATTCATAGAACAAAAGGAAACAAGAAATGTAACTCAAATGCAAAAAATGTGCATGAACAAACTCATATAATTTTATTATTGAATCCAAAATAGCATTACAATTCAACCATGGAGACAATTATTAGCTAAATAAACATAACTGAACAATTCAAAACACACACTTTCAGATTAAAAATGACTAATAGTCATATTTCCCCCTAGCTTTACAATCTACCCATAACTTCTGCCTGACTTGCAGAGCTTTTAGAAAATTGGAACCCTTACAATTGAGATGAGAAAAGAAGATATAGAAAATAGAAGCAAACAAGAGCAGCCCTAAACTTGATTTGCAATTCCCATCTGGAAGCTCCATTCACTGTTGATCAAGCTGAAAAGAATATATCCCCTTCCTTCCTTTGCAGAAACAAACATATTCCCTCAAAAACTGCCCCTACTCATCATTGCCTTGCAAATGAAAATCTTCCCATGTGGAGAATCTTCAAATTCACCCAGCTGAAAAATATCTCTTCCCATGCAAATTATGTTTCTGTTTTTTATAATACTAGAGTTGCACATTATATCCTAGCAAATAATAACTTTAAAACATGAAGTGAATATAAAATTCACTTTACATATCCTATGCACTTAATATTTTAAATTTTCATTTAAAACATTTTCTAATTCCATTTTCCAGCTATATACAATATTTCACCTTTAATAAAGAGAAAATTCCTCTCATCTTTTATTTTTGTTCATTCTTCTTCACAGCTGAAGAAAATGTGTCCCCGTGAGATGGAGTCTTTTAGCAAATAAAGCCTCAGTGAATATTTTATTCACTTTTTCCAATTATTCTCCCGTTCCATTTTATTTTGCAACCAATTCTCAAATTTCAACTATATTTAAAAGCATTGCCTTTAAATATTTAAAGCTTTTACTGTTTGGTGGGGTAAATAATTTTTTTCTACCCATGCCCACTTAAAATTATTACATTTCTTGGGAAAACTACTTTACCTCTTTAATTATACCCTTAAAATCCATTACCCAGCATAATGCATTTTTTTCTTTCTAAAAAAGAAAAGGCTTTCATCATAATTAAAATTTACGGGTGTAGCTTTTTATTTTAAAAGCCATGCCTTCAAAAATTTCACTAGGCAATTAAAAAATATATTCAAGCCTTCAAGCTTTCTGGGGCCCACATGCTACGTGCCTCAATCTCGCCAACCTCACGATGATAACGAGTGAGCAGCTTGGATGGTGCGAGATTGCGAGGGATGTTGGAGATTTGACTACACTCTACATTCATCTCATCGCCATTGATTTCATTTCCATCAAAATAATCCCCTTTCATAGTCTGTGGGTCCCCTAAATGCTGGCCACTGATCTGCAGCTCCCGTGCTCTGCACTTGGCTGCTCCTCCATTGAGCCTCCTTCTACAATGCGTAGGTCATTCACTTCCTCCATTTCCCACGGGTCTCCCCACATGCTGGCCACTCCCACGCTCCTATACGCACCCCACTGCTGATGGCATTTGTTAAGGCATTGCATCTTACATTTTGAAATTACAAATCTAATGCAGGTTCACTCATATCTTCTAGATATCACATGGATTGATTCAATAATATTCGCAATCAACCTCCACGCCCTCCATCTCCACCACCTTCACCTCCACCTCCACCCACTCCACCCACTCCACCTCATAACCCCCCACCTCCACCACCTGAAATCGATGGTGCTCATTTGCAAGCACGAATCAATTTCAATGTTAGAACCATCCAAGATCAAATCAACATTATTCAAAATGAAGAATTTGTCGCACCACCTGTGAGGATGATTGCACCTAGGATGCAAACCATTGTTGATGCTGTCAGGGCTATGGATGGGATCTTAGATGAGCATCAACAATGGCTAGAGGAGAGAAGAACTTCTGATTATGAAAAGGAAAACGCAAATAAATGAAGAGATGCAGTAGAAAGCAACAATAGTTTTTAAATTATGACAATGATCTTAAATAGTTATGAATTTATGAATTTGGTGAACGATGGATATTTTGTGTGATGTGAATTTATGATTTTGGTTCTAGATGGATATTTTTAGATGGATGGTTCTAGATGGATATATATATGCGTTAGACATAAAATGAGCTTTTTGTGAATGTTTCAAGTTTATTGTTTATTATGTACACATGTATTAAAATTGCACATATAGTTGTTAAATTTTGAAATTTTAATGTACATAGTTTACTTTAATGATGTATGCATGCAAATTATGCATGGTATTTTTTATTTTAAATGTATGTACATGTTAAATGTATGTATGTTAAATTCATGGTATTTTTTAATTTTAAATGTATGTACATAGTTTACTTGATCAAGTTCAATTAGTGTATATGTGTGTTTCAATTTTAGACAATCTTAATATATGTATGCATGTATCATATTTAAACAAATTTGCATGGGTGTTTCAAATTTAACTATTTCTTGTAATTTTTTAAGTTTGTATGTTAATTTAGTATAATTTAATGCAGGTGCACACTTATATCTCATATCATGGATGATTTAAATATTGATGATATCATCAATCCACCACCTCAGCCACCTTCACCTCCACCTCCACCTCCACCTCCACCTACCCCTCCACAGCCTGTTGCATCTGATGAGGATCACTTACGAGCATGAATAAATGATCAAGTTGCATCAATAGAAAATCAAATCAATGCTATGCAGAGTCAAGCATTGATTCCACCCCATGTTAGACGTTTTGCATCAGCAATGCAAAAAGTTGTGGATGCCATTAGGACCATTGATTTTGATCTAGATAGGCATAGACGAGACAAAGAACAAATGAGACAATTTTATGTTGATGGTCTCTTTTATAGAGAAATATTAGACCTTAAAATAATGAAATCCCACCTAGCCCCCTACTTTCTTGACCCCATTACTCGACAACCCATTCCTACGAACAAATCTATAATATCCATGAGGTGGTGCATACATCCACAGATGAGTGCACATTTTTGGGATCGATGGTATATGGTTTTTGATAGTCCCCCACATGCTAATTGGGAGTGCCCATTGTATTTTTTGAGGAAATTATATGTAGAGTTTGTTATGGGGCACAAGCCTAATTATTTTGATTTTAAATCATTTTAGGGTGTTGGTGGCGGCATGCCACAACAAAGGTTAGGGGCAAGGGTTGATCCCCAATGCCCTGTGCATGCACAACCCCTTGTTGTTGCTCCTGGTCCTCCCATTCCTGCACCTATGCATCATCGATCTATGGTCTTGACATTAGGTTCCCTTAGTACACTCTTTGGAGACCTTGATCAACATGCTTCTACGATAGCGGGTGGGGAGCATAGAGACGATGATGATGGAGGAGTGTTTTATGGAGCTGGTTCGAGTACCACTCCAGGAGTGTCAAGGCCCATCCCACATGTATGTACCAGTTGCCATCAAGTATGCTATGGACCTGATCAGGCCACACCTAGTTCGGGTGGACGTGGAGATTCTGGTGGTTCATTTGGTCACATCAGTTCATTTGTAGAGTTTCTTACAAGAGGCGAACATCCGGAGGACACTGGTACATAGGTATAAATATGCATCTACACGTTCATTTTATAAGAATTTTGATGAATGTATATATCAAAGTAAAGTTCGCAATACATTTTAACAATCAAACTGTTTGGTGTATAGACGATAGTAACGATGGGGAAATCATCCATTCCACAAGTACATACATTGACACCAGTCCTAATCGGCAACCCTTATGGGGTATTTTGATTTCAATTTTTTAAATTATAAATGAAATTATTTTTAACTTGAGTTTTAAATTTATAATTGAATAACATATATGTTTGAAATATTAATGTTGGTTTAGGTGCGTCAATCAGCTTCCACATTGATTCCACCCGAGGGGTTGTCGAGCACTCCTCCACTATCGGCCATCATAGACTAGGGGTAGGTACATTTATATTGTAAATTGTTTAACTTACATTAGTATAGTTACAATTATGAATTTTTAATTCACTATATATATGAAATGTGCATGTACACTTGTAAATATTATAAGCTTGTATTACATGTCTACATGTCTGTCTAGGTTGATACCACAATCATAATGGCCATCGGGCAAACATTAGATTTTACGGTTACTCGTGAGGCCTTTGATTTTCAGGTTTTTTAAATAAATTTCTACACAAAATGTGCAAACTTGAATATATATATATATATTTACCTAATTCAAGTATGTACATGCTTTAACTTTGATCTTGTAGGACTTTGTTAGTTCGACTTTCAGCCCTGACCAAGACATAGTTACACCTCCATAAGGGCAAGGCGTCAGATCAAATCGTAATTTTAAATTTTAATTATATTTAAATTCAATTATAAATTATATATTGTGAATATATAACTAAATAATTTTAAATTTCAAATTGAATATTAATATAATTTGAGCTAATACATGTTTTCAATTCTTTTTCTTTTATAGCATGTGACACATCTAGTAGTTGAGAATGTACAAACATGTCTTGTAGAAGAGGGTGCACAACCTATGGATATGGTACAATTAAAAAATGATAAATTATAGATGAATTCCAATTAAATCATTTTTAATTGTAGACTTGTGCATCTAAGTTCAACTTTTTTTGTCTTGTTTGTGTAGATTGATTCAGAGAATGTAGAGGTTGCTTTAGGTGCAGTAGAGCATCCAAACCCAGATATGATAGTAATTTAATTTTGATATGATGAATTATAAATTAAATTGTCATTAATTTTTTTTTCATTGTCTTACATATGATTTCATCTTTCTCTTGTACAGAGTGTTTCAGGTCATCTGCATAGTCCACATGGCACGAAGAGGTCTCTTGATTATAGAGACAATACATGACCTAGAAACATGATTTTGTGGGTTATATTTGTTTATTTTGTGGACTATATTTTGGTTTGTCATGTACTCGGTTGGACTTTATAATTCATGGTTCTTGAGTACTTAGTTGGAATTTAGTTCATGGGTTGTACTCTGATGGACTTTTTTTCATGCACTTAATATATTTACATAAATTATGGACTTTATTATTGTTTGAAATTTTAATTTATACATATACATCTATGCATTTTATGTTCATAGTCAAGATATTAATATAGGACATTAATGTGAAATTAAATATAAATATGAAATTAAAGTTGAAATTAATAGGAAGTTTTAATAATTATAGTTTACAAATTTAGTGATCTCATACATGATATGTACATTCAATAATTAGCTATAATTAGTCAATGAACCTATTCAATTCACGTCAATCAATAATTAGTCAATAAATCATAATTTACAAACCAAAGCAATTCGTTTATATACCAGAAAGGATAAAATCTTAAGAAATAAACAAAACCATACAAGATTAGAGAGAAAAAGCATTAATAAATTCTATAAATAATAAAATCCAACACTAATTTATAAGCTGTCAAAACAAATAATGGCATCTAATACTATTTTTTAAGCTTTCAACACAAATAATGGATTCCAATACTAAATTATAAGGCGTATATTGAAAACAACTAAGGGGACATCTTAAGGGGTCATAATACAACGTCGTAAGGGGACATCTTAAGGGGTCATAATACGATGTCTTAAGGGTTAATAATAAAACGCCTTAAAGGGATGTCTTAAGGGTTCATAATAGAATGTCTTAAGGGGTCATAATACAAAGTCTTAAGGGGATGTCTTAAGGGTTCATAATAGAACGTCTTAAGGCAATGTCTTAAGGGTTCATAACGCAATGTATTAGTGGTTCATAATACAATGTCTCAAGGGGATGCCTTAAGGGGATGTCTTGAGGGGTCATAATACAATGTCTTAAGGGGTCACAATACAATGTCTTAAGGGAATGTCTTAAGGGATCATAATACAACATCTTAAGGATATAATTGATTTAAAAATAATGTATGCATGAAATTTAGTGATTTGAAGACATACAAGGACATATATGTACATATATGTCATCTCAAAATAATGTTTACAAAATTTGGATATGCCATCTCAAGAACATCTCAAACTCATGCCTAGAATGTACTAGGTCTTCACACCGCCTAATATAAAAAAGGTACAAGTAATATCAATGAAATCATTAAAACATACATAATTTAGTTTATATAAAACTAACTATATGTACACAACTCAAGTACCTGCATTTAAAAGTATTCCACACGTGTGTAGGTTGAATCTAGGCATCCTCTCCTTTTTGTTTCAAAGTATGAGATCAATGCAATGATTTCTTAAGGATACAAAAAAAGGATAATAAATCAATTTAAACTATTAATGTACAAGCAATATCAATATGTAATCAAAACATGTACTTAAATACATTTTTACTAATAATTACCTCTATTTAAAAGGACAATATAAAACTTAAACTATATTTACCTATATTTACTTATTCCATTGTACCATATGCATCCTCTCTTTTTTGTAATGCATCTATAATTGTATCATGCTCTTCCATAGAAATTGTCCATAACACTTTATTTGCAGGTCTTCCGCGATACCAATCTAGTTTTATATTTGTTGCCACCACCAAATGTGAATAATGTATAATTTTTTTATGCGGTTCATAATCTTCGAATGTAGGTAGACCATTATTCCTTGCTAGGTATTTTCATAGCCAAATGCCAACAACCACAACCGATCCTATTGGAAAATACGAAAACAATCATCATATAAGTTCTCAAATTTTTCTTAATGAGATGAAAAACTTGTTCTAAAATATTATTTAAGGGGATCAAAAAAATTGTTATCAAAATTTGCTTAATGGGATGTCTTAAGGGGATCATGGTACCTGTTGGATAATGATAGCCATCATCATCTTCTCAAGGTAATATTAACTTATGTTTACTCTCCACACAACAAGCCAACCAATATTTTGTTTGCTCTTCATTCCCCTCAGGTGCAACAACAACATAGACATGTCTTGCAAACAAAAATTGATTTAATAACTTGCGCATATCAATATAAAAAATTTAGTATTACAAAATAACTTAATAAAGTGAAATTAAATTACCTTCTTGTACAAGGTCTGAAACACGGTCATAGTCTTTAGATGCAAACACTTGATCATTTTCTTCAATAGTTCTTTCATATTGATCATGTGCTTGTGAAGGTGTCAACGATCTTTTCTCCCACTATTCAACCCATTCTGTATTTTCACATGCTTCCCAATCTCCTGAGATGTAAAACTAGCAAAAACATGCAAGCTCCCTTGTCCAGATAGTCCATGTGCTTGTTGTCGAACTCCTAAACGAATGCCATTTAGTAGATCCACTAATTGTCTCACAGTCAACTCTAGGTACAATGTGTATACACCTAAAAATGGTCTGGAGCATCCGATTAATTAAATACAAATTATTTTATTAATTATTCTATTTCCTCTACTGTTTAAATAAATAGAAATATTTATTTAATATAGTTCACTTTCAAATTCATCTTAATTAAATAAACAAAATTAAATACTTTGTTCGATTTAATTATCAAATCCCTATTTCAATCTATCACATCATTCTCGAATTAATTAAATAAAGACAAAACACTTTATTTATTAATTACCATATTCCTCTAATTAATTTAATAAGCGACTATCTTATAGTTTGTTTTATTGAATTATTTATCTCCCTTTTCTAATTTAAATAAATCAAAATATTTGAATTAAGCATAAAGGAATATTCCAATCTACATTTCTTCAAAAATGAATTAGATTTCCTATGTCTAATCTATGTTTAAATTTGTCACAATTAATGCTTTGAAACTTTATGGGAAGTTTTGGAGACAAATTGGAGACAAATTTGGAATTTGATCTCTCAATCCTCTTCCATCAATCCTTCCTCTTCTCTTGCCTGGTGTTTTCATGGGTAGAGACAATCTCCATCTTTCTCTCAATCTCCTCCATCTCTCACTAGTTAATCCTCCAGATTGAATCCAAGCCTCTCAAAGTTTTCCCCGTGCATTTCTATAGCCAGGAAATCTATAAATAAAGCCTCATTGAACCAAGAAAAGGATCCAGATAATCAAGCTTTTACACCCTTACTCTGCAAGAATCTAGGCATCAAGTATCAAGCATCAAGTATCAAGCAATTCAACAATCAAGCTTCACAACAATGGCTGCTTCTTGGAGCTACAATTATCTGTTTCACCTCAATATCATGCTAGTTTAATTGATTTATCATTTAGCATTATATTATCATCATCTCGTTCTTCAGATAGTCATTTTAACAGTCTTATATGCTTACACAATCTGAGAGCAATTTAGATTTAATAAATATTTGGAGATAGAGAGCAATAGGATGCTTTCATTCGATCACTTGTTTTGATTTAGTTCAATTGAGTCATCTTTGATATAATGTCGTATTAAGAAGTGTATTTATGTTATTTACCTCATTCCACACTTACACAAATTGTAAGTGTGGAATGAGGTAAATAACATAAATACACTTCTTAATACGACATTATATCAAAGATGACTCAATTGAACTAAATCAAAACAAGTGATCGAATGAAAGCGTCCTATTTCTCTCTATCTCCAAAGATTTATAAAATCTAAATTGCTCTCAAATTGTGTAAGCATATAAGACTGTTAAAATGACTATCTGAAGAACAAGATGATGATAATATAATACTAAATGATAAATCAATTTAAACTAGCATGATATAGACATGAAACAGATAATTGCAGCTCCAAGAAGCAACCATTGTTGTGAAGCTTGATTGTTGAATGCTTGATACTCGATGCTTGATACTTGATGCCTAGATTCCTACAGAGTAAGGGTGTAAAAGCTTGATTATCTGGATCCTTTTATTGGTTCAATGAGTCTTTATTTATAGATTTCCTGGCTGTATAAATGCATAGGGAAAGCTTTGAAAGGCTTGGATTCAATCTGGAGGATTTGAATGGTGAGAGATGTAGAAGATTGAGAGAAAGATGGAGATTGTCTCTACCCATGAAAACACCAGGCAAGAGAAGAGGAAGGATTGATGGAAGAGGATTGAGAGATCAAATTCCAAATTTGTCTCCAATTTGTCTCGAAAACTTCCCATGAAGTTTCAAAGCATTAATTGTGACAAATTTAGACATAGATTAGACATAGGAAATCTAATTCATTTTTGAGGAAATGTAGATTGGAATATTCCTTTATGCTTAATTCAAATATTTTGATTTATTTAAATTAGAAAAGGGAGATAAATAATTCAATAAAACAAACTATAGGATAGTCGTTTATTAAATTAATCAGAGGAATATGGTAATTAATAAATAAAGTGTTTTGTCTTTATTTAATTAATTTGAGAATGATGTGATAGATTGAAATAGGGATTTGATAATTAAATCGAACAAAGTATTTAATTTTGTTTATTTAATTAAGATGAATTTGAAAGTGAATTATATTAAATAAATATTTCTATTTTATTTAAACAGTAGAGGAAATAGAATAATTAATCAAATATTGTGTATTTAATTAATCGGATGCTCCAGACCAATTTTAGGTGTATACACAATGTTATCTTTTTCAACCAACTAAAAGAATCGATAAAATCTAGAGTACTCACTCAAACCAGGTGTAGATAATATTGTATTACACCAATCGACAATCCAAGGTGCATCTTGAATTTTACTGCATCTTCAACTTTTAATTGTTCTCTAGCAAGAATTATTTTGACACATGCACCAACTCCATCATGTTCTCCTTTACCATGCCCAGCTTCAAAAAAACTCCATATATGTTGGACATTAAGTTCTTTGTGAATCCTACTTAACCAATAGAACATTTAAGAATTCTTGAACTGCCCCGTACAATTATCTGACCATATGAGGTGTTCTTTCATATGGACTCCTCTTTCTGTTAATTTTTTGTAAAATATACTAAAACAGTATTGAACAAAGTCTGATAAGTGTAATCGATTGTCACTCAAATAAAAGTGATACTCCCTCAAAAAATTTCTATCATCCTCAGTGCTATTATTTGCATGTCTATAAACAATATGGACAAACATAGCTACTTGCACTGAATTATAATATTGTGATTGAATTTCCTCTTGCGGAGCTAGAGTATAATTTTCTGCAAAATCAACCACTGAAAGAATAGTACCAATTGGAAATGTGTTTCTACATGCGTGAAATTGGCCATCAAGCCATCGAGCATGTTGAGAGTGCATGATATATTTTGGTACTATCTTATTCTTAAAGTCACTCATGAATGCATGCACACTAACGTTTTCTGTAACTAAATCACAATGCTTTCCTATTTTTCCATCTTTTAAAGAATAGTGAACATTCTTAAATCTTTTAACTTCTACTAATTGTTGTCCAAAATCATTATCAACACTTTCATGCATACAAATTCCTAAGAATGAAAGGTTTCCACAGTCAATGCATTGTCTAGAAATACAAGAACTGAAATAAAACAATTTACCATTAGATCTTTCACAAAACAAACTTGAAATAAACTCCCTTATTGCTTCAGGTGGCATATTAGTACCGCATTCCTATATAATCATGTTAGTATGCAAGGTACAACGTATATATTGAAAAACATCATAAAAATAACAAAATTGAGCATGCGTTTTACAAAAACAAGATATTCGTTGCTTATTAATTTTTACATACCACGATTTACATTTTTCAAAAGACCTTTGACTTATTTTAATATTACTGGGTAACACTAAATCACCACAAAATTTTCTATAAAATTCAGTTTGTGTTGTATCTAATAGGTGTTTTGGGTGAGGATCGCAAACTTTGGACCCCACCCTTAATTTTAAAACATCTCTAGCATTAGATGAAACCCTAGTATTATCATGCCAATATTTTTCAATCAAAGATTTAATTTCAACATTCAATTTCATATCAGACATCAGGAGTCGACCACTGAAACTCCAACATTGGTTGATAGGATCATTTTCTATAATTATTCTTCTTTTTTCCACTCTCAGCAATGTTTTAAGATGTATTTTTTAAAAATCACTAATATTTTTTACCATTCTTTTATTCAAAGTTGCTTTATTAACTATAGCAATTGTTATAGCTCTTCTTGCTGCATTTTTATCTTTAGATCAACTATTTTTTCCAATCGATTGAATGGCACTAGCAACAGTACACATAGCATGTTTTAATGATTGATCTTTTCTTTTTGGTTTAACAAAAAAGCCTAACCTTTTCATTATTTTCCTCAGTTTTTGCATTCTCATCAATTGCATCATTAGTTGACATTGAATTGTAATTTTTTTACGATAAAAGAATTCATTGTATATTTTATTTGCATGTGTTCCTATTTGCCTCCAAGAAATTTGACCAGGAAGATTATCAAAAACACCACTTTCAATTTAAAAAAAAAGTATTTTCATTAAATTCAACATCACATTCTAGATTTTCATCTTCATCTTCATCTTCATCTTCATTTTCATCTTCAATTTCATTTTCCTTTTCAACTTCAAAACGATTTACATTTTCATCTTCATTTTCATCAACAAAACGGTTTTCATTTTCATTTTCAATAAAAGGATTATTCTCAATTTCATTTTCAATAAAAGGATCATTCTCACTATCATTTTCAAAAAATTCTATAAAATTTTCATCTCTCTGAATATTATCAATGTCAACATCATTAAGTCCAGCATCTTGTAAAATTTCTACATACGAATTTACCATTTCACACTAACATGTGGATTTGAAGATGTACCTGGATTTGTGCATATTGAAACGTTATCCATAGCATTGAAAGAGGGATTTGTAGACATAGTAGGACTTGATTGTATAATTATATTCTTCTCCAAATTGACTTCTAGAAAATTCGCTTCATCTACAACCAGGGTCTCCTCTATGTTTTCATCTTCAATAGTTGTGGAATTGGATGCTCCCCCATCATTCATTGATTTAATTCTCATTCTTCTTTCTATTTTTCTCTATCTCTCCTTCTCTTTGTTTGCTTCAATTTCTTCAGGAGTCAATGTCTTCCTCCTCTTATTACAACATTTATTTCCCATGATTATAAAATTCTCAAGCACAAATGAATGTAAATAGTGAAATTCTTCAAAAAATTCGATTCAAATTGGAAGTTCAAGACCTAAAAGGACTAAATTCTTCCTCTTGTGTTCCTCAAAACAAGTAGAAAACTAGCACAATTCCACTTTAAAACTAATTTTTTCATGTCTCCTTTGAAAAAATCAATTCATATTGCAAGTTGAAGACCTTTTGTTCTTTCTTTGAAAAAATGGGATCTCTCCTTTGAAAAAAATTATCAAAAAAACAAGTCACCACCTGCAAAAAAAATGCTCAATGAAAAAAATAGACCAATTTTACTGTTCTCGGCCATACATGTGAAGTTACAGACTTCACAGTAAAGTTTGACAGTAATTTAAAATAACACAGTTGAAGAGAAACAGGATCCTGATTATAAAATGGGATCCCGTTTCCTATTATTGAATGCGGTGACCGTTGGCAGGGGAACAAGATCCCGTTTTATAGATACGGGATCTTGATTTATAATTGGGATCTCATTTTTTTAATTTGAATTTTTTTTGGCCTTGTGGTCGGGGTTTTGCTTCGGATTTGGTTCGAGAAAAGCATTGGGAGTCTGAACCTAGGCCTTCAACCTGGTTTGACCTACAAGTTGAAGGTTCTAACAATGTTAGGGAAAAAATTCGAGTTTGGACATATGGCTGACGACTTTTTTGTAGAATTTTTTGATGAAATTAAAACCCATTTTAGATGAGACAATGTAGATTTCAAATATGTAATTTTTTTTACAATTGGATTATGTTTTCTATTTTTCAATTAATTTCTAATGAAATTGGTCCATAAACTTTAAATATCAGTGATTTTTACCATTTTAATAACTTTTGATCAACATAACATTTTGACGAATGGATTGCACAAGGGAAAAATTCAGACAATTCTTTTCAATTTTAAAAAAAAAAATGCAAAAAATGATAACTTTAGGTCATCTTATGCATGTCGTACACAATGATTTTTCTAAACATCAAATATGCCTGATAAAAAATTAACAAAAAAAATATTCAATAAAAAATTACAAAAAAATATCCAGGGTACACTTCAATGAGTCACAAGTCTTTTCCCAAAAGGATTTAGAAAAATATGATAATTTAAGTCAATATGGATGTCGTACATGTGCATGGTATGGTAAAAAAAAATGACTTTTAAATAGTGGTTTTTACAAATGCCTATTGAAACTCAATTTATGCAATGTGGGTATTGAAATAAATTACATATTTGGAAACTAGACTCTGAGTACTACATTTTATGATTACTGATTTGTTTGAAGATTTCATCTCTAAGTGCTTCAAATTTTAAGGTCAAATGTGTCAAACTCTGAAAATCAGGGAAAACACTTCCACTTTTTGGCCAAAAAGTGGATTCAACTTCTTGCCAGCACCCACTCATCTTTTCCTTTCTCCATGTTCATGAAACTTTTCCTTACCAAAATAGGGTTAATCCTCTCTCCAAACTACTCCATGAACTCTGCCTTGAACTCTTCCCATGAATGAATGGAAGAGGCTGGTAAATAAGAGAACCACTCTCTTGCATCTCCTCTCAAGGATTGAACAAATAACCTCATGATCACATCCTCGTGATCAATCTCATAATCATCCATCAAATTTCTAAACACTTGCAAATGTTTACTTGTTGATTCAGCCTTATCACCAATGAACCTTGGTAACTTATTTCTAACTTTAGCTAGAATGTCATTTGGGTAACCACTAAGGCTATTGAAATTGATAGCTCTGTACCCTCCAGTGCTAAAACCTCTTTGGCAATTTGACTGGGACAGATCATAAACCACAGTTCCATCCAGAACCATACTAGGGTGCATGTATTGAGGCATCTTGATATGCCTTTTTCAAATTTTACATATCAACTCTACAGTTGATCATTCATTAACCTATTTCTACCTTTCATAACAATCTTAGAATACCATAATGCATGATTCAAATGCATTCACACATAATATATATTTATTGGGCAAATTTTAAGAACAAGCATACTTCTCCAACAATATATATGGGCTGCAAATTATAGTTCAGAAGTATGAAAACTAAATATTATTGTTCTTTCCCTCTCTTAGTGCTAATCGC
This sequence comes from Sequoiadendron giganteum, assembly GCA_007115665.2. Classification (NCBI taxonomy): domain Eukaryota; kingdom Viridiplantae; phylum Streptophyta; class Pinopsida; order Cupressales; family Cupressaceae; genus Sequoiadendron; species Sequoiadendron giganteum. Next base: position 28,485,264 of record CM021102.1, read on the forward strand.
TCAATAGGGAACCAAATTTTGTCTAAAATGTTCAAGTATGGTTTTCAAATACAATTTTCTTCAAAACCAAGAGTGAAGAATACCTGGAAACTTTTGCAGCTACTGCTAATTGTCTTCCTGACTCGAAAGGTTTGTAGATCTGGAACTTTCTTCCAATTTTCAATAGGTTCTATCAAATAGAGTAGCCACCTCTTTTCATAGAGGACTGAACTTCAAGCAGTATGAAGCTCCTTTACACATAAAATTTCTTCTGAGTTCCTTTCCACCAGCAAAGCACCATAGATTACAAAATTGTTCAGGTTCACTACAACAAATTCTTCTCCAGGGTTGAAATCCTTCAAACTTGAACAAATTTTAGAATGAAAAACAATAATATGACTCTATAACCATCTGCAACTGGAGATTCAAAACTTTCCCCAGTAGAGTCGCCATTTTGTTGTCTTTTAAAATACAACCTAGCTAGGATTTGCAATTCTCTAAGAGGTAGTCAACCTCTATATTAAAGAACCACAAAGGCTAGTGGCCAACTGAAAGGAATTGGAATGGATACACATTTCCACTGCACTTCAGGAACTGTAAGACCTAGGGGGGTGACCCTTTAGCAACATCAAACAATCTAGACACACAAGTAACATGATATTGCTTAATAAATTATGCTCTCACAGAATTGCTGAGAAACTTAAAATATCACTCAACATTGGCAAGATATTGAATGAATATCACTAATCAGCATGGAGAACATGACAAACACAACTCAAAAAAATATATTGGAAATGGTTTTTGATTTAAAGAGTTGGGACCAAACTGAAAACAACAGAAACATGATAATGGACCAGTGTCATAAAAATGGGCTATGGAATCATATAACTAGCTTTCATCTTTCAGTGTTAAATATTCTCTGAAGGTCTTGAAAATGTTGTCACATTATGACAACCAGAGCACTGAAGCTTTCTCTAATAACTCTTCTTATAAATCCATCTGAAACATAACACTCTTGTCACATTTGTCAAAGAAATTACACTATCCATGAACAGTAGGCAATAATAAAAGCAACTTGTGCATTATTAAAGCAATTACACCATTCAAAGAACAGAAGGCAACAACAAATGTAACTCAAATGTAGTAAATGTGCATGAACAAACTCATATAATTTTATTATTGAATCCAAAATAGCATTACAATTTAGCCATGGAGACAATTATCAGCTAAATAAACATAAATGAACAATTTAGAACACACACTTTAAGATTAAAAATGACTAACAACCATATTTCCCCCTAGCTTTACAATCTATCCATAAATTCTACCTGACTTGCAAAGCTTTTAGAAAATTGGAACCCTTACAATTGAGATGAGAAAATAAGATACAGAAAATAGAAGAAAACAAGAGCAACCCTAAACTTGATCTGCAATTGCCATCTAGAAGCTCCATTCACTGTTGATCAAGCTGAAAAGAATATCTCCCCTTCCTTCTTTTGTAGCAACAAACATATTCCCTCAAAAACTGCCCCTACTCATCATTTCCTTGCAACTGAAAATCTGCCCATGTGGAGAATCTTCAAATTCACCCAGCTGGAAAATATATCTTCCTGTGCAAATTTTGTTTCTGTTTTTTATAATACTAGAGCTGCACATTATATCCCAACAAATAATAACTTTAAAATAGGAAGTGAATATAAAATTCACTTTACATATCCTGTGCACTTAATGTTTTGAATTTTCATTTAAAAATTTTCTAATTCCATTTTCTAGCTATATACAATATTTCACCTTTAATAAAGAGAAAATTCCTGTCATCTTTTATTTCTATTCATTCTTCCTCATAGTTGAGGAAAATGTGTCCCGGTGAAATGGTGTCTTTTAGCAAATAAAGCCTTAGTGAATATTTTATTCACTTTGTTCAATTATTCCCCCATTCCATTTTATTTTGCAACCAATCCTCAAATTTCAACTATATTTATAAGAATTTCCTTTAAATATTTAAAGCTTTTACTGTTTGGTGGGGTAAATAAAAAACCTTAACCCATGCCCACTTAAAATTATTACATTTATTGAGAAAACTACTTTACCTCTTTAATTATACCCTTCAAATCCATTACCTAGCATAATGCAATTTTTTATTTCTAAAACAGAAAAGGCTTTCATCATAATTAAAATTTACGGGTGTAGCTTTTTATTTTAAAAGCCATGCCTTCAAAAATTTCACTAGGCAATTAAAAAATATATCCAAGCCTTCAAGCTTTTTGGGGCCCACATGCTACGTGCCTCAATCTCGCCAACCTCATGATGATAACGAGTGACCAGCTTGGATGGTGCGAGATTGCGAGGGACGTTAGAGATTTGACTGCACTCTATGTTCATCTCACCACCATTGATTTCATTTGCATCAAAATAATCCCCTTTCATAGTCCACGAGTCCCCTAAATGTTGGCCACTGATCTGTGACTCCCGTGCTCTGCACTTGACCGCTCCTCCATTGAGCCTCCTCCTTCAATGCACAGGTCATTCACTTCCTCCATTGCCCGTAGGTCTCCCCACATGCTAGCCACTCCCTCGCTCCTATATGCGCCCCACTGCTAATGGCATTTGTTAAGGCATTGCCAAACAGTGTCTCCTCAATCTGCACAACAACGTCCCCTGGAAGATTAGCATTTGTAATTGCCTCACATAGAATATGTTCCATGCTCTTCACCTTGTTTCCAATAATGAAGGCTAAACATATTCGCTGCATTCAGGAAGGTCATTTCAAAAAATCTGTTGATACCCCTCATGTTTATGCCAATTACCATTATGACATTGCGATTACTCCTTTAAAATCAGCACACCCGGTGGGTTTACCATGTTGTGCAGGCCCTCTCCCAAGCCCACAAATTCTCACTACATTGCATGCGCCTCACACATGCTCTCATTCAAGCTTTGCTTCTCGGGGCATCCAACCGCATTTGCATCAGAGTTTCAAACTCTTTGTAGTGCTACTCCATCTATGGCGTGTGATGGCGCGGGCCAAATGTAGTTTGTCGAGGCATTTTTAATATGCAATTTTGCATAAATGTGACCATTGTGGCATTTCATCGGCCTTCTCATCAAAACCATTCAGTGTGTAACTGGCGCCAATCATCTAGTATTTAGAGTCTCTGTTAACCTCTAAAATGTGTTGGCTGCTTCAAAATACTCCATCAAAACATTATCAACTACTCAAATAGCTAATGGCAAGATTTTAAAAAATGTGACTTTATCCATGGTAACTCAACACTTGCCCTCTACCATTTAATGGAAAGAGTTTATGGATGAACATTTGAAGCTCTAGATACTTATGATTACTCATCACTACCTCTAATGTAGGTGATCCAACCACAGTCTTCTTGCACAAAACAACGCCCCTATAGAAAGTCATCTAACTCTTTTATACCCAAATCAAACAAAAAGCCAAATAATAGATGAGTGAAATCTTGATGCAATTCCCAAACATGTGCATTAATCAAATCGTTAATGATAATTTTTGATCTTCTAGGAAGACTAAGATCATCCTCATTTATGTTTATGATACATGCCCATTAAGAAAACCTTTTCTTAACCCTGTGCCCCAAACTCTTTTCTCATTACAAGGAGCACCACTTTTTATTTTCATATATGTCTCCTCTTTAGTTTCACTTTATTCTTTGTTATCACCTTGCTTTACCAATTCAAAACAATTCACATGAAGTGATTGCCACAATGTAACATTCACAAATTTATAAAAGTGCAAAGCACGTCGGGTCCCATGTGGGCCCGACTAAATGTTTTTTTTTGTTTTCAAACTTTTACCCTCAACTAACTCAACACTGTTTCTAAGTGCTTCTAAAGTTGAAAAATGAACTGGGTTGCAATTAGAAACTGTTTTCTGACACTTTTGCATAATGGTCAAAATAGGCCAAGTGGGCTCAGGAATTGGCTTGGGAAACTGGTCAAATGACCCCCTGGAGCAAAGAAAACTTGTAGACATGCAAAAATATGATCCAAGAATACAGTGCAAAAGATGGCTTGGGAAAAGGAGTCATGAGGTGAAAGATATTAATCCGCAAATTTGCTCAATTGAACTTTTTTTAAACAGTTGTTCTGCACCAATTAAAACTGACTCAACTGCCAATTTGTAAAAATAGAAAATCATCCCCTAGCGAGCTTCCATCAGACATAGTGGAACATTAAGATACCCTGAGCATGTGTGCAAAAGGAATCCGCTTGAATCGTCACTGATCAAAAGTTATTAATGGTCAAAGTTGACCACTTAGAAAGGTTGTCAGGAATGCAGATGTGAAACTAAACAAACTGCATTCGGTTTCGATTTGTTAAAAATAACAAATCAGATCATGAGGATCTGAAAACTAACACGTGAGATCATATTGATATGGAGAAAATGGAACCGCATTCATTCTAACATGACAGTTAATTGGTTGTGAAATCTAACCTCAAACAGGAAGCTATTTTGCAAAACTGACAATTTGCAAACAACAGAACAGTGTCAAAACCCTCCAACTTCACTTTTCGAAACTCTGACAAAACACATTGTGGGAAGCTGAAAACTGACACACACATTCACATTTGTCAACTGAATATGTCTGCAAATGTGTTTTGCACGACAATCAACAGGCTTCAAAATACAAGCCTCCAAAGTGGATCAGTCAGGTAGACTCTTCAGGTGCACCTCTGAAAGTGCAAAAGAATTTTTTTTAAATAGGCATCTCAAATTTGCAAAATTTGAGAGTGCCATTAGGTCTCATGAATGCAAGGGCCATGGATGTGGCATTTGCAGATGTGATTATTGCTATAATGGTGGTGTACCAAGATGATCTTACTGCTTATTCCAAAAAAGCAAGAGATCATGTGGGGCACTTGGAGAAGATATTCATCAAGGCTTTGTTATATGGTATTAGTATTAATCCTAAAAAATGTATTTTTTTTGTTACAGAGGGTAAACTTTTGGGACATATTGTATCAAAAGATGGGATTAGAAGAGACCTTGAGAGAGTAGAAGCTATAGATAAAATCCCCATTCCTGAAATTGTCAAAGCAATCCAATCATTTTTTGGTAAAACTAACTTTCTTAGGAGATTTGTATCAAATTTTGCTGAGATTGTTAAACCTATATCCAAGATGCTAAAAAAAGGAGAGAAGCTAAAGTAATTGCCTATGTCCCACATGCAGCTGTGAAAGATATCCTAGTACAGATAGATGTGACAGGGAAAAGATGTAGATGGATTAATAAAATCCAAGAGTTCAATATGGAAATTCAGATTACCAAGTTGGTAAGAGGACAGGATTTGACCTAGCTAATGGCAGAAACAAATATTGAAGCAAATCAAATCTGCAATATAGAAGGTGAGGAGAATGCAGTTGCAAGTATTGAACATACTTCTTGGTACACAAATATAATGTATTATCTTAGGCACATGAAATGTCTGAAGGGGTTGAATGATAATCAAAAGAGAACTTTGAAGCTGCAAGCATCTAAGTATGTTTTTATAGAAGGGGATCTATTTTGGAAGAATAGGGATGGAATGTTGCTATTGTGTCTAGATGCATCACAAGCAAAACATGTCTTGAGGGAGATGCATGAAGGGGTGTGTGGAGGCCATTATTCTGCCAAGACCACTGCACATAAGATTATCAGAGGTGGATATTACTGGCCTAAAGTTTTTGATGACTCTTTTTCATATGTAAGGAAATGTGAGGCTTGCCATTTTTTTTTAGGTAAATTGAAGTATCGAGGAGCCTTACCACTTAGACCTTTGCAGGTAGAATCCCCTTTCCACCAATTTAGGAATTGACTTCATTGGAGAAATATAGGAAAGTCAAGTGGAGGACATAGATGGATACTAGTAGCTATAGATTATTTTACTAAGTGGGTGGAGGCAATACCAACTAAACAAGCAATGCGCAAGGTGGAGGTGAACTTTCTAATGGAGAACATTATATCTAGATTTGGCACATCGGTAAGATTGATCACAGATAATGGGATGTGTTTTAGATCTGATGAATTCAAAGGCTTCTACAACACATATGGAATTACTATTTCCTATGCTGCCCTTTATCATCCACAAGAAAATGTTAAGGGAAAATCAAGTAATAAAAGTCTTTTAAAGATAATAAGGAGGATGTAAGATACAAATGAAAAGGAGTGGGATTCAAAGTTGAGAATGGATGTATGGGAAGATAGTATTACAGTAAAAAATTCAATTGGAAAGTCTCCATTTGAACTGGTATATGGAACACAAGCTAGGATGCCACTACAAAATCTTTTACCAGTTTATAAATTTATTCTGCAAGAGGATTTGGATATTTGTGAACCAATGGAGGAAAGAATGGAGCAACTTGCAAAACTCGATGAAATAAGGAGAATGGACCATAAGAAAAATGTCAAGTTGCAATCACAGATGAAATATATTTTTGATAAAAAGGCCAAAGATCAAAAATTTGAAGAAAATGATCTAGTGTTGATGTGGAATGATTGATGTAAGGAGAAGGGAAGGTAGGGAAAGTTTGAAGCCCCGTGGTTGGGTCCTTTTTGTGATCATTGGAAAAGGAGGGGAGGATTCTTATTATTTGCAGAACATGTCTGGGGAGGAGCAAGAGTTTCCTGTACATGGGAAGTTCCTGAAGCATTTCTTCTCTTAAGGAGAAACATAGGATTAAGGATTTCCAGTGCATGGACAATTCTTAACAAACCTCTTTAAACATTCTTGTTCCATGCAAAGTAGTGTAGGAATTCAAAAGGGGCTGGGACTTGCTAGTACATGGACAATCCCATAATTCCCTCATTGAAAATATTTTTATTTCCATGTACAGTAGTGTAGGTTCATTTCCATCCTCCATTTTTTGTCTCCCCAAACTTTCCACTTCCTCCATTTTCTACCTCCTTCATTTTTCATATCCTTTGGTGTCTTGGTTTGCTCTCCTAGTGATATTTTGGTTTCTTGCAGTGATTGGAAAATCATTCATCCCCAACAGGAGCCACTGTTAGAAACATAATTTTCATGAAAATGCTAAGAGCCTGTTTCCATTTAAACCCAATTTTGCACTATCTTTTTCATAGAAAATCATTCTTTTGTCATCCACGAAGCCAAAATCACCTTTTACCACCATACCACTACCATATTATTCATCTTTCATAACCATCACCTCATACCAATTTACCGTGGCCCCTTACAAAGCAACTTGTGGTATTGCGGTCAAGAGCAGCCATACTATACCCTTACCGTTGCATTGCAAGGAGTCTGAATAAAGCCTACGGTTCAGTGGTAAATTCAAAGTAGACACCACCATACCGTAGAGGGACAAAGCATGACCTACGGTTGTGCAGTATACTTGGAGACAATTTCCATACCGTAGAGGGTCAAGAAGGAGCCTGTGGTAGAGTGGTAGAAGGAACTGAGCATTGATAGGAGTACATAGCACCATACTACGAGGGTCAGAATGCACCCCATGGTAGAGTGGTAGAAATGACAATGAAGGGCAGGCCACTGTGGTACTGCATCAAAGCTGAAGTTGATGTACGGTAGGGCGGTAAAGTTAATGAAGGAGCCAAAGACACACCGCAGAACTGTAGGGAGGAAAGATGAATACCATGGTGGAGCGGTAAAGGGAGAGAAGACTATGACAGACCAACACCACCATACCATGAAAGGTCATCAAGCAGACTGCAGTAGAGCAGTATGTAGAGGCATAACATAAAATGACACCGTGGTACCATTAGGAGCCAAAACATAGCTCACGGTAAAGTGGTAGAAGTGCCGAGATGACAAAGCACACTATGCCACCGTAGTAGAGGAGAGGGAAGGCATGCAATAACCTGGTAAAGTAGTCATTGCTAATGTGACGGTTATTCTTGTTATTTTTCAGTTGTGTTTTGTTCTGAAGCGACGCGATTTTTTTGCCTCTCATGAGAATACGAGGAGACCAAGAGCAAAAGGTGCGGGAATTTTTTTCTGAAATGTGTAAGAGTAGGAGATGGATAATGAATAGGGGGTGATTGGTTAGAAAGATAAAAAAAAATTCCAGAATGTTTTACAGAGTAGAGACCATGATGCAAGTTTAATTTTGAGGAAAATAATGAAAAACTTATGTTTTGGTGGTTCTAGTTTGGTATCAATTATTTGTTAAAATTAAATTAAATTATCTGATTGTCTCCAACTTAATGTTTTCTGGTTATTTAAGTTGATATATCTAGTATATATTCAATTTATCAATGCATGTTTGTTGTATTTATGTGATGTGATTATTTGGTTTCTTCAAGAAAGAATTTAATTCCTTTTGGTCAATCATAGTAATCTAGAAATATTATTTATATCAGTATGAAGAGTTAGATAATTAGGATTGATATTTTTCCTCCAATAGGGTTTGTTAGTCAATATCTTGCATGTTTATACAAGTTATAAATAAATACGTATGTGCCAATTTTTTTGAATTTATGCCAAATAGAAGCCATCCATCAAAGACTTTCATTGGACTCTATTTTACCCAACAAGGCACTCGTCTCGCCTATTTTATTCATATAAATTCATAAAATATTTTTCAGACATCTGTTAACTGAACATATTTAATTATACAATTTGTACCAAATAGGTTTATATATTTCCACTTCCAAATTGCCATTGTGGATAGATTGTTTAGAGGAAACACTCATTTCAAATCTGATTCATGTATATAGGTTTACCTTGTAGGTTTAGCATAGCCTAAAGAGTAGAAGATTCAAATTTACTATTTGGCCTTGTACGTTAGCTAGAAATGTTGTGAGAGTTTGACAACCTCTCATGGTTTAAACCTGCATTTTTGAGTCCTAATAGGTACTTTGGATGAAGAAAACCTTGAAGGAAATAGGTGTGATGTGTGATGACCCTATCTCTATCTTTTGTGACAATACAAGTGTTATAAAAATTTCAAAGAATCCAATGCTGCATTATAGGACAAAGCACATATCTATCAGGTATCACTTCTTGAGTTAGAAAGTGTTGCAGAATGAAGTTAGACTTGAATATGTACCTACCAAGGAAAAAATTGTTGACATACTCACTAATTCCCTTCTGAAGGATACTTTTGAGTATCTTAGGGGTAAGTTAGGGGTTACTACCCCTCCTTCCTTGAACTAAGTGCACATGGAGGTGCATCAATCCAGTGGATTCACAAATTCTTTTGATTTGGACTGATGATTGAGGTCTACTCATCAGGGGGAGTAAAGAGGTACATTGTTGCAGTATGTGATGTGGGTGCACTCCTAAGCGGGAGTGATAAGAGATTTATATGGAAATAATTTTCATGCAAAAATTTCCTTTTCCATTGATATCAAAGGGGGAGAGAAAGTTGTGTGAAAAGAGAAAAGAAAATGCTTGTGTAGGTTGTCTAATCTAAAAGGAAAGAGAGAAGAAGAAGCAAGAGATTATTGTCTTTGATGCTTTTTCACATCATGTGTTGCCATCAATGACAAAGGGGGATATTGTTGCAAGTAAGAATGTGTTTGGTAGTGTTTCCATTAATGTTGTCATTGATTTCAACATAGTTCAGGTTGCTTGCATATGGTAATTGTATAGTTGAGATACTGTAGAAATTCTTAGAGTACATGGATCTATATTTATGAAGTTGTAGTTGTGTTTTTCCCAAGTTCTTTTGAGAAAATTTGAGAAATAATGAAGGTAGTGTTGAGTGTGTGTTCCGAATGTGCTCCGGTATTGTGCTCTAAATTTTCTCTATGTTAATCCTATGCATGTGTGGATCTATAGTTGTGTTCATGAGCTTCAATGGATAATATATCCTAATTTTCAGCTTCTGGATTGATGGAGAGTGAAGGATATGTTCACCGGTATGTGAGTTGGTTTGACAGAACTATTTTTTCATTGACTAGGAGAAATTTTGGTGTCGTGTTTCAGATCTTACAGATCTCAGAGATGATTCATACTAATTTTTTATGTGTTCTAACAATTGTGCTTGTGATTAGGCGCTCTAGAAGATTTATTGCAGAGCTCTTGTGTGTTGTTGGTTGGTCTGGTTGGATTGTTGAAGAATATTATGTGTATGAAGATTGTTGCAGTTGTTGTGGATGTACTTGAAGGTTTCTTAGAGATGATAAATTTTTTGGTGAAGCATGTTGAGTGATCCATGTGTAATTATCTTTCTAGAGATGTGTGTACTTCAAAGTTCATTGGTTTTTTCATTGGATTTGGTCGACCTGATGTCTACATGTTACATAAAGATTTTTCATCGAATTGAGGAAGTGTGTGATTGATCCCAAATACTTCTTGGGTCCTAATTAAATGTATAATTGGTCCTCTCTCATTCTTATCCACCGCGGGAGTGTGGAGTAGCTAACCTAATTTGAATTTGTAAATTAAAGAATGTTTAGCCGACCTTGGAGAATGCTTCTAAGGTTGAAGATGGTACAAATTCAAATCAAGATGTTGTGAATTTTGAATCAAGCAAGTGAAGTGTGTGAACAAGTACAAAAGGAAGAGTGTGTAAGAGAGAATCAAGGCAACAATACTTTAATGTGTTAGATTCCTAAAGATAGTGAGCTAATGGTGTCTATAATATTTTGATCAAGCTACAAATGTGTGGAACCTTTGTGGTGGATCTTTAATTAATCTTTCTTTTTCTATAGGTAGTGAGCCTCCTTTTGGATAGTGAGTCCTTTTTTTGGCAATGAGCCTCTGTAGATGGGCATTGAGCCCTCTAGTAGTGAGCCTTTATATCCGGTATTGTATTATTACTATATTATGAGCTAATCGTCACTGTGTTTTTTCCCTCATTGGGTTTTCCATGTAAATCTGGTGTCTTTGGTGTTTTCTTTCTATTATTTGCATTTCATGTTTACACTTAATAACAGACTAGGTTAAAGTGGAATCAATTAAGGTTAGAATTAAAGTGATTAGATACAACTGATTCACCCCCTCCCCTCTCAGTTGTCTTGTGCATTTGAACAAATGTCTAGGTGCATACCAAGTAATAGAGTTAGAGATCTCAAAGGAGGTTCATGTTTCATAGTAGCTAGTGCAACTGAAAGATTGACCTAAATATAAGCCTTTTCCTATACATCTGATAGATCTTCTTTATGTATTGTCTATAATGCATGTCCAAGATATCAATATAGGGTTATGTCTACCACTAGAGGATTTCCATACATTTGCATGTTGACTAATGTATGGATGCATACCAAGTAAGAAGAGGCTTAGATATTCTCGAGGAGGTTCATGTTTTATAATAGATAGTGTAACTAAAATATTTACCTAAGATAAAGAGAGAATTTAAAGAAAAAAATTTTATACAAAAAGAAAGATAAAACTTGCACAACTTTTCATTTCCGATTAAAAGCACCAAATTGATATTTTTTCACTTTTAACACTAGGTTCAACTATGTTTTATGTCCCCATGAGTTACATGATATGACCATAGGAATCTAGGCAGCTGTACCTCTAATCTGATGCAATTATATAGTGCCAAAATACTACATTACGTTCCAATTTGTTTCTGCACTTGGGCATCATTTTTCCCATTAATTTTACCTAATCTAAGATATCCTCGATGGACCACTTTTATTAAATGATCTTTGTATTGTACTAGTTTCCCCCATTTATATTTTATTTTCCCAAGGTGAAGAATCCCCGAAATTGCCTCAGTATATACTTTATTGGTTTTTGAGTGCAAAGATGTCAGATATTTTAGAGATTCAAGAACCTCTTGAACCTTAAAATAATTTCAATTTTTTTCCAAAGTTCTGACATGAAAGCAAAGAAACTCTCTTTAAGTGATATGTAATAAATTTTGGAGGTTCAATAACCTCTAGAACCTTCGAAAAGGCTCACAAGAATATAAAAAAATGACATGCAAGTGAAGAAGATAAAGATATGATTAGTTCTGATGAGTTCATAGGTTCTTGAACTCACCAAATACTTTTAACCAAGTTCAACTATGGAGGAAATTACTGATAAAGAAAGAAAGTGACTAAGATTTTTAGGAATTTAATATTGGTTGTCTCAACATTCCTTTCACTCAGGGTCAGATGGTTTGATTTTCCTTGCCTTACAGATTTACTTTATATGAAAACATAATTATTTCCCATAAGTAGATACTTAGTTTGCAATAGAATAGAGCTTTATATGACCTTAAATAAAAAGCCCTTAAAATCACATACGAGAACTATTTATTAAAATTTATTATATAGCCTTTTACAAAATGGCATGTGTAAAGCAATATTTCCACCGAATACTCCAATAATGAAAAAACCTAGAAATCGAACCCTAACTTACTAACACACCAAATCAAACCATCAAACAAACAGTAACAAACTAATTGCTTATCAAGTAAAACTAACACTTCACTAACCAAATCAAAGAAATCGAATTCAAAAAACTTGGCTTCGATTCATTTTTGTAGCCTAGGTCTTCACATGAGCATCCTCTGATCTAGGGATAACTTTAAGAAACCCCCCCCCCCCCTCGGCAAAGGTGTAAAATCCTGGTGAATCTTTCCTTCTATTTGAAAAAAAATATTAATTTTCCTGGCGAATCTTATGCATAGTATTAAAAAAACTGTAAAATCTTGGCGAATCTTCATGAATAATTGGTAAAAATAATAATCACAGTGGCGAATCCTAGTGAATAATCACTAAAAGGATAATTACAATGGTGAATCTCTCCTTTAAATTTGCCCCATATTTTTTTGTTTTTTTTAATATTGAAGTAGGGGCCCGGGGGCAGCAACCATCGACAGGGTCAAGGGGGCAGAACCCCCTTGTGGGGATTGAGGGTGAAACGCCCCTCGCCACCAATCATAAATTCACTATTGAAAATGCATTGGAACACACATGGATGAAGTGTTTTTACAAAATCTCACTTGAAAAGTAAGACTAAATGAAACTTGAAAATTTTACCATCGATTAGCTTTTAAATTGAACGGTTGCAAGCTCATTCAGTGAGCAAATATCGGCGTGAGTGAACATCATTGGTGGGATACTTAGGGATGTCCCGCTGATACAACGATGATGACATATGTCATGAACTATTGGCAATAGTCAATGGTGGAGATAAAACAGAGCTTTAATCGAATGTCTTTTCGGGAGCTTCACGCGAATATGGTAGATTCCCCTTATGATTCTCCGAAATTACACAAGTGGTGTACCTATGCCTTGGTGGACCCCAGGTGGAGTATGGAAGCCTTATCAACATGAGTGAAAATCATCGGTGGGACACCTAGGGATGTTTTTTCGATACAACAATGATGACATATGTCATGAACTATTGGAAACAGTGAATAGTGGAGACCAAACAAAGCTTTGATCATATGTCTTTTTGGGAGCTTGCTGCAAATATAGTAGACTCCCTTCTTGATTCTCCAAAATTACACAATATTACTGGTGAATATTATTAATATTTTTAAATTTTATTGTATAAACTACTAGCGAATTAGTGCCAATGATGCATCATTTACATGGCGAATTAATCAAGATGAAATTATTTTTTTGTAAAAACCTGCTGATTCAATCTATGTTTTAGCTTGTACTATTCACCATTTTTGGAGCTCCCCATTTCTATTAAACACCAATTGGCGAAGATTCGCTACTAAATTTTTCACTGCTCTGATCGCAAACTCTTCGGGCGAACATGGGAAATGCCTGCGCCTAATCTTTTCTTTTTATTTTATATTCATCTCCTTTGGTAAGAAGTAATTCGGTCAAGTAGGTTTCAGCTGAAACCTATTCACCCTAAACGATGAGGCCATGTAGGTGCCATGCCATCGCCACATGGCTTCGGTCGAAACCTACATGGCCAAATCCCTTTTGGCCGAAACGGGTTTGATAGAATTCATACGATTGGCCCAAAGTGTGACCTGTTAAAGAAGTAGGAGCTTGAGTAGGTTGATATGTAGGAACAGGGTATGTGCAGGATCATCATGGAAAAAATAGGCCCTTAAGTGGCAAAAAATTCAGAAAAATCAGAGTTAGGCAACTTGACATAAACAATTGAATAAGTTATGTATATTATTTCAAAAATATGTAAGAAAAGAATTTGTAGAAAATTGACCCTAGTTTCTAAATTACTAGGTTTATTTACAAAAAAATAAAATCTATTTGGTGAAAATTTGAAATGTCAATACAGTATTACTTAAATTTTAGGGAAAAAATAAGAAGTAGGTGTTTGTATGACTACCCTAACCACATTAAAATGATAATATTTTTTTATAAGATTTTAGATATAAGTAGAGGACTCATGTCTCGATGTCATGCATTTTTTTTTGTAATTTTTTTCCAAGTAAATAATTAATTATAATGTTTTTATGACAACTTTTAAAAAATATAAAGAATCGTATGTTTGACCACCTTAACTACGTCAAAACTTCATGAAATTCAATTTTTTTTTTGTAATCTTATATTATGCGAAGCATAGAATGTGACACATGTTTTGGATTCAAAAAATATGGTATGGTTTGAAAGATATAGATGTTTTTCAATTAGCCTAAAACTCAGGACTTTAGTCGTAATTCAATAGAAAATGAATAATAATTATTTATTAAATTCAAAGTAAAGCATAATTTATATTGGTGGAAAGTTGAGAATCTCCTTTAAAAACCCTTTCGTTTCATCAATTTTGGGTAAAAAAAAATTTGTCAGCCACATACCCATCATATCACCACTTTTTGGCCCATCATGATCCTGCACATACCCAACAAAAGGTTTTTGATCCGAATTATGTTTGTTTCTTCTTGTATTATATGTGTGCCCAACAATATTATAAGATGTAGATTCCCTAGCTTTCACGAACCTCGAATAAAAATCAGGTTAATCATCACAATATGAAAATCCACAACCAAAATGATACTTCTTAGAAAAAGGGATAGCTAGAGTCAAGTAAATGGTGGGCTTCAGAGGGCTTGGAGAAGCCACAAATACCACCACAACATTTACTGACTCATCATCTTGTGGAGGACTCTACTAAGAAGAATTACAGATAGGGGAAGACACTTTTAAGAAATCCTCTAGAGCATCATCCAACATATCAAAGTCCTCCTTAGAGAAAGCATTATCGTAAACATTAAAACATTGTAAAAATAGATCTGACATGTTCACGTCGGGTTCACCAAAATTTGCTCTCAAGAGAATCCTAGGGAATGAATTGCCCTTATCCACCTCAACATAAGTTGAATGGATAAATTGCAGAGAAATTTTGTAGGGACTAACTATCAGAAAAGACTACTTTAGAACTTCAGAGAGTAAAGCTTCTAGATTTTTGTCTTCGGCTGAAGGATTCCTAGCCAAAAGACTATAATGTGTATTCAATATGCTAATGCAACAGTTAGAGTCCAAACGACATGTTGGTGTCCTAAGCATCAGAGGGCTCAAAGACTCAAGAAAGAAAACTAAAGCTTCCCTTTCTAACCCAGACTTGAGGTTTCTTTAACATAATAACAATATAAAGAAAAAAACTATAAGAAAACACAAAGAGAGCCAAGAGGGAGCTTATGAATAACTAGAATTCTGAGTTTTCACTCTGGACTCCTATTTAACATCCTCCAAAAAAAATTAATAGGGAAAAATGTTGAGGCTGTATAGGGGTTTTCCTTAGTCAAACCCCCACTTTGGTGTTCCCACCTCCATGAACAACTGGATAGATAAAGATTGTAACCAAAATGGACAAAAGGAGATGGTGAAAGAAATCCCCACTTCAGGAGTAGAACCTGTACCACCAAGTGTTAAATGAACAAAGAGATTTAATCTATTTGCAAATAGAAAACAATGAGAGAGCATTACCAACAAGCCCCAACCCCCTCTTGAATACAAAAACACACCATTGAATTCATTCTAGAGAGCTTTGGTTGTTGGAGGGACCTCAGTCCGACAGAGCTTCGCTTGTAGAAGTGTTGTCACCAAGAGTAGAAGAGATTGAGAAGTGAAGTTGAAGAGAGAAACTTAAATGAATGAACCCCAAAAATGAGAGAAAACAAGGGGTTTTGTTGCATGCAATGGAGACAAAGAGTCGTTACACCCAAAGACTTGGTTGTAGGAAAGTTGTCAAGAACCAAGATTCTAGATTCCCTATTTAAAACTCATAAAACTACTAGGATGCTAGTGCACCGCACATGCGTCCAAAAGACAAGTTTTCAAGAAACAAGTCATCAGGCTACTATTGCTTCACCATTGGACCACATGGAGCCATAATTGTGTAATTTTGACCCATGGGGTTTTTGCCATTAATGTGTTTAGGTGTCATAAATGCTACGCAAAGTGCTAAAATGTGAAATTTCCCCTAGGTGCAATTTTACGACATTGCATCTATATCTCATTATATCTACATCTCTCTCTTAATCACTCCATCTCTCCTAATCTATATCTCTATCTTTATCTTCCTATCTATCCCTCTTTAATTATCTCCCTTTATCCCTACTTATATATTTATCTCTTCCATCTCTATCTATCCCTCTTTCCTCTCTCTTTATATGTCCCTCTCCTTTGCGCTCTCCTTTGGAACATAACATGAACTTGTTGATAATGGAGCCTAATATTCTTATTAATTGAAAGGTTTTATTTGAATTGTGTTTAGATTCTTGAAAGTGGATGCACAATTTTTTTGAAGATGTCCTTTCTCCATTTAGACCTTCCTACTGTATAGGAGAGAATTTGCACCCCTTACCTAATTCCTGTTTCGCACATCCTCACCTTAGAAAATCAAATCCAAAGGAAAAATTCCACATCACACAACTATATTCCTTCCATTTGTCATCTATTTGTTGTGTCGGTGGGAGAATAGTTGTTAGGGATATGTGCCTGGCACTCAGATTTCCATGAGTGCGTTGTCATCCCTGATGGATTCCTGCATCTAAAGCTGGCATAGACATTACACTCCCGATTAGGGATGAATTTTAACATCCCTCTTCGACCAACCGACCTAAAATTTCATTTATATTCTTCCTTCAAATTGATCCATTCTCACTCCATTTCATCTCTTCAAGCTCTACACACATATTCAAGCCATCTCTTAACATTTCCAATACTCACTTCACTCTCAAGCAACACTTTAACACTCCACTGTAGCAAAAAAAATCCATCAACTCCACATAGCAATGGTGAAGAAAGCCATAGCAACATGGGCTTGGAGTCTTGTGAGACTTCTCTTCATCACAATTGAGGCTATGGTGACCTTTCCAAGTCTACTTTCTCCTCCATTGGCTAGTGAGCTTTTAGGTGGAGGTGGTAAAATTTTTCTCCTCTCCTTTGTGATTTGGTTGAGTAGCATTATACTATTTTTAAGTGTTTATTGCAACTCCTACTTTCTTCACTTCTTTATCACATTTTTCTACTTTGTTTCTGTTTGGCTATCCGTAGAGGTGGAAACATTGAAACAGGGATTTGACTAGGAGAGACCCCTATACAACCCAACATTTTCTCCTCTCTCTTGTGTGTAGGTGAATGTGGGTTTGGAGCTAGCTGGTGAACTAGCGCATTGGTGAGATCATCTTCGTCACCCTATATTTTATCTATCTACTTTATCATCTTCATTTGTACTTTTCATATCTTATCATTTTGTTTTGTTCGTTTAGGAATAAATAGCTAGGCTGTTAGTTTGTTCTTAGGTAGTTTATATTGTACTTCCTATCTTCTAGTCATATGAATGCCAGCATGCCACATTTTCATCCGAAAACTACAATTTCGTCCTTGGACAAAGAGCTATCTGAAGTGCAATATCAGTTCTAAAAACTGGCTCACCTAGCCTAAGCTTGGATTTTGGGTCTGAAGAGTGATAGAAATAATTTATAGTCCTCATCATTCTTAACCTCTATTTGAAACACCCCTTTAGAGTGAGGTAAGTTAGGGAAGCCCTCTACTCTTGGCTCTATGTGACCTAGAGCCTTGATGTGATTGGTCCCCCTCTCTTACATTTTTGGTGAAACCAACATGAAGAAACGTCTACTCATTCATTGGTGTTGAGGCTTTTCCCTTGTACCTTATGATCAGTGAACCCCTTAGTGTTGTGAAGGTTGATGAGCATCACAACCCAGTCCATGACCTTCGAGTATATTATTAGGAGAAGTGTATGACAAAATCCAATGGAGAAGTTGAAGGTCACTTCTGGTTTCTCTAAAGGCCTTTTTAATTGGATCTATCGTTGGTCTTTCTACCTAGTAGCAGTTGTCGAGGGGTGAGGTAGGATTCTTTAATGAGACCGACCACATCCCCACTCCCCTTGCATATCCTACATCATCATCAATAGATGAGCATGACATTTTTCACATTCCTTCAGAATATATCTCTACCCTTAGCAAAGGGTTGGGCGACTTGGAGAATCACCTGGAGAAGGACCTAAAGTTGGCTAGAGCTGCTAAGGTTATTAGCAAGATAAAATATATGGTGGGAAAATACTGAATAGGCATCGAGCTCCTAGCTAGCCTCTCTAGTCTAAAAGAAGCATGTGCCCTTCTAAATAATGTTAACATTATACAAGGGGTCACTCTCGAGGTACATGAGAGACACCTAGGAGTGTCGATGCCTCCCACATCCATGTATATGGTTGATATGGTCCTTTCGATCAACATCCCCCTACCTCCAAGTGATCTAAAACTATCAAAGCAAACATAATACCCTTAGGTTTCAGTTTCACCCCTTTTGTCACCTCTAGTGGTGGAGGTTTTGGTGGGTTGAGTGGTGGGGGCTTTGGTAGTGGCGGTAGCTTCAGTAGCAGGGGTGGTACTAGCGGAGGTGGTTCCAGTGGAGGCCATGGCGGTGTCTTCAGAAGTGGAGGTGGCTTTGGTGGAGGCCTTGCTGGTGACGGTGGCTCCGACAGTGGTTCTGACAATTGCCACATTGGTGGTTCTAAAGGTGGCTCAGTGGTGGTTCTAAAGGAGGTACCATTGGTCCTATGTCATCTAATGACCCTATTCTAAATACTCTTCTTTAGAATATGGGCAAGATGCAAAGCCAGCTAGCAAGTCTCTCCCAAGCCTCTTCCTAGCCTATCTTTTAGCCCTTCTTCTGACATAGCCCATTGTCGGTAGTGATCTTAAGTACTCCCTTCCCACAAGGAATGAAGATTCCCAAATTCTAAAAATATAGTGGTAAAGGAAACCCACAAACACATGTTTTTGCCTTTAATACCATGTGTAAATATTTCTTCTATCACTATGCGTTGATGGAAAAATTATTCCCCAGTCTCTTAAAGACATAATGCTCAAATGGTATTGTTCCTTACTAGATAATTCTATTTATCATTTGATCAACTTGTAAATTAGTTTCTTTGATAATTCCAAGCCAACATCGAACCGAAGATGACCTTTTTGGGTCTCGTATGATGCAAACAAGGGGATAATGAGAAGATAACTAATTTCATAACACGATATCAAGCGCTCTTCTCATAGGTCTCATATATGTTGCTTGATTCTAATGCATAGAAGGTATTCATAGGAAACTTGCTAAGAATTTGGTAGGAAAATTTCACCCTTATGAAGTATCCTTCCTTTGTGCATTTGTGTATAGCATTATGAGAATACCAACAAATGGTAGTCCAGTTCGAGGGATCCTCCTCGTGCTCCCATTCAGAAGGAAATTCCATAGTATCGATCTCTGGAAAGGATAAGGCTATTGCGAATGTAGTAGCCACTATGAATGATAATGGCCTCAGACACAACAAAAATTTCACATAGGAAAATCTTATTCTTCCATCTTACAAAGGTTGTTGAAGGATAAGATCATAACCTTGTAGAACCCTAAGACTGTCAAGGAACCTTACCCTAGTTGGTATGATGTGAATTCTTTCTGTTAGTACCATCGAGTTAACAAACATGATACTGAATGTTGTATGTGCTTGTGTCACAAGATACAAGATCACATCAAGGATGATACTATTCGTCTTGATGGAAATTAAAAAATGCAAACAAATTGATGGTGAAAGAAAATAGTGATTTATAGATATATATAGACCCATTTGCATCGCATTCTACCAACATGATTATTGATCCCTTTGATTCTACAACTCGGCCCAAGGTGTATGTTAACATGGTTATAGTTACTCCTTTTGTAAAACCTACAACCGAATCATTAGATGTGACATTCATATCGTAGGATATGTCGTTGAACAACAAGCCCTCTCCCCTTTACATTCCCACTCATCTGAATGGGAAAATTGTGATAGGGGTCCTAGTTGACCTTTCGAGCCGAGTGAATGTCATTACAGAGGAGACATTGTGGCTGAATTATTTACAAAAGGAGTACGAAGAAATGAATTCCACCATTCGTATGCATGATGGCCTTGCTCTTAAACCTTATGGTTTGATAACTTTGTTTGTCCTAGTTAGACCTAAATCCATAAACCTTTTATTTAATATAATCCTGGGGTACGAACTCTTCAGAGTGAAGTTGGGTATCCCCTAGCTAGTAGCTATGAATGTAGTTCCCTTGGTTGTGCACATGTCTAAAATTTATTTAGGAGGGTTTTGTACATGTGATCCATGACACCGGTTATAGACCATTAATTGCACATGGTAGTTATTCTTTAGATCATTTTTGTCCTACAGTTGTTGGTCCTCTCCCACCTAAGAAGGATCTCTTATTCAAGACATATCAAAAGTACAAGAAAGGATGCTTAGTGCCTAGAATGAGGTACCCTCCATCACCCTCTGCAGTTTCACATAGGGATTGCCTAAAAGCTAATAGTGATGCCACCAAGGCCCATAGAAAAGAAGAAGAAAATCCCTCTCAGGGTCCCTCTTCTCCCTCTTTCATCATTCAACATGACACTTCCTCTCACTCTAATGTGGTGCCATCTTCTTCTTCCTCGTATTTAAGATAGAATCCCATGGTGCCCGCTTGGAAAAAGCCTAAGTGTCCTGCATTTGAGCCTCCTATTTTTTCCATAGAGCCTAGAACTATTTGATATGGCAGAAGGAAGGGTTCTCATGGGGTGTCCTCTATGTTTTGACCTCCTACCGCTCGTACTCTAAAAGTAGTATACAGGAAGAGGCCTGCTGCCAAGACACTAGAGTTGACTCCCCCCATTGTTCCTCAACTTGATCCTCTTTCTCTCATTCAAGAGCCCATCCCTCTATCAGAAATGGCTATAGCGGACACTTCTATGGTTGAGAAGGAGTCTTCCATCCCTTCATATCTCTCGACCTCTAGTTCGAAGACTCACAAAAACTTCCTTGCACATGAGTGCAAGCACCAACGAAAGGCTCTGGTGGCTGAGAAGGCCTCTTTGCAAAGAAAGGATAAGAAGTCGAATGCCAATGTATCAGAGCCTCCTATTGTGTCCTCCTCTCTCCTCCACTCTGCTTTCATTTAACCAAGCTTGATATCACCTTTGGCTCCTATTGTGAGTGTGCTTGACCCCAAAAATGTGTGGGTGTTCATCGTTCCTTCAGTTGAGCCGCCCTTGTTGATGTCTCTTCCAAAAATCTTGCCTTTCCTAACGCCCATGGATATGTTGAATAATTCGGTGGTGTCTGTTGTGGTTTTCTCCTCCTCTTCCTTTGCGCCTTTTTCTTGGTCTGTTGGGAGTTCCCATTTCCCAACAAAGCTGAAGGTAGAAGTGGGTCCTTCTAGCAAAGGAGGACGTAAGAGGAGCCCACCTTCTCTGAAAAGTGGTCCTATGCTAGCTTGTTCTATCCTAGTAACATAAGAAATCCTGATTTCCCCTGAGTTCATCACCGCTCCTGAGTCACTCGGTGATCCAAGCGATTAATCTCGAGTGTAGTCCTATCCATCCATTGAGGTACGACATGGAACTCCTATGAAGTGCATGTTTAACTCTTTGGATGAAGTTCCAACCTTGTTGACAATCTTTGTAAAATCGTTGACCATAACTCCATAAGGGTCGAGTAGAGAAGACCTTGTGGGGCCTTCTTCCTTAGAGCTTGTTGTGGGAGGGTCAGAAGCACCTCCCCTTAATATTCCACCACTACAGGATTGTCCTCCTTCCCCTTACAATAATCTATATTGGGAAGCAGACGAACTCTTGATTGATGATTGTTAGGGGGAGGCCTCTTCTTTATCTTTATATTAGATGTGTGTGTTTTGTAATGTGTTCCCCCATGATTGTACTACATGTTCCTGTATGACCCTTGTCACCCTTGTTGGTTTTTGGATATAGGAGTGATTTTTTGTTGTAAACCTTCTTCTATCTGTATTATCATTCTCATATGTTTGTGTCTTGATTTTTGACAAATTGGGGATGATGCAAACCATTGCAAGGCATTTAGGCTTCCCTTCCATGTTGACCCAATTTTTAATTTTTACTTTGATTTTTGTGCATTCTTCTTGATCTAGTTGGGTATTGATGATATTTCGCCTTGCACTGCGGATACCTATTATTTATATAACCATGAGAAGATCTGACCCCATAAAACGAGATCCCCCTATGCCCTCTTTTTTTGCTATTTTTCTCTACTTTACTTGAGTTTCCCCTCTAATGTGTGACAACACCATTTATATAATACTTCAATTTTAAAAGAATGAATTTGTCAACAACAAATCTTTTCTTGAAGATCCTCACAAACATTTCCTTTATGAAAATTTCATTCACGACTCGGACCCCTAACGGAACATGTTTCCTTCATCATGGGTTCACAAAGAAAGAACTTGAGAACTTTCCTCCGAGGTGGAAGTAGCTTTGGCCTACCCCTCATGAGGGGGCATTTTATTCCTTTCGAATTCCTTAATGAAGTGAACATATTTCAAAAGGATTCTTTGATAATGAATCAATTTGAGAAAAAATGTCTTTGTTGCACTTCCAAATGACATGTCCCTTGAGTGGACCCCTCTTCATGTTGGGTTCCTGAAGGACCCCCTTGAAATCCTTCCAATTTTTAATGGTCTGTGTGATTGTCTGCTTGAATGCCTACATGGTCGCTTTGTTTTCAAACATGATTTATCTGCGGGTAAACATGTCGCTTTATAGGTGTGCCTATAAAGCTGCTTTCCAATTTGACTCTACGGACTCCCCTTCTTGGGGTTTCCTCCATGTAAGAGATCTTGACGGACACCCCCTTACAGGTTCGCGGGTCTATAAGGTGCTTTTCTCTTTGGGTTTGCTTCATGTGAGAGTTCTTGGGGGATACCTTCTCGTAGGTCTACAAGCCTATAAGGTGCACACATCATGGGGCTTCCTTCATGTGAGAGATCTTGGGGACTACCTCCTTGTAGGTTGGTGAACCTACAAGACACTTTCGTCCTACAAGATTTATCCATCATTGTTCTGAAGGTCCTTTTGTGTACCTTGTGTAGCTTGATAGTTCTATGGGCTATGGAGTCTTTTATTTGAAACTCCTCGGGGAACGTGCTTATGGATTCCTTTGCCTATCCTACACTATCAAACTCACAAGATCGTGATATGCTTCCTCAATAGTTTAGGTATAAATTTCTAACCCTACTAACTCTTCGATCTACTTTGCCGAAGCACTCATCAATACTTGTGCTTGCTGAAGTTGGGAAAAAATATATAGGAGTGAATTTTCACCCCTTATGCAAATTCCCCTTTTGCAAATCCTCACCTTTGAAAATCAAATCCAAAGTAAATATTCCACATCATCCAACTACGTTCCTTCCCTTTGACATTTTTTTGTTGTGTCGATCGGAGAATATTTGTTGGGGATGCACACATGGTGCGTAGATATCTGTCTGATGTGCTATTGTCCGAGATAGATTCCTATGTCTAAAATTGGTAGAGGCGTTACACTCCTGATTAGGGATGAATTGTAACATCCCTCTTTGACCAATCGACCCCAAAAAAAAATGTTCTTCCTCATTCTTCCTTCAAATTGATCCATTCTCACTCCATTTCATCTCTTCAAGCTCTACACACATTTTCAAGCCATCTCTTAGCCTTTCTAGCACTCACTTCACTCCATTGTAGTAGCAACAGTCCATCAACTCTACATAGCAGGTGTGAAGCAAGCCATAGCAATGTGGGCTTGGAGTCTTATGAGACCTCCCTTCATCACACTTGAGGTTGTGGTGACCTTGCCAAGTTTGATTTCTCCTCCATTGGCTAGTGAGCTTTTGGGTGGAGGTGGTAATATTTCGCTCCTCTCCTTTGTGATTTGGTTGAGTATCATTATACTATTTTGTAGTGTTTATTGAAACTCCTACTTTCTTTACTTCTTTATCGCATATTTCTACTTTGTTGCTATCTAGCTATCCATGAAGGCAGAAACACCAAAATAGGGGTCTAACTAAGGCAGATCCCTATATAGCCCCAACATTTTCTCCTCTATCTCTTGTGTGTAGGTGAACGTGCATTTGGAGCTAGTTGGCGAACTAACATACTGGTGAAATCATCTTCATCAACCTAGCTTTTATCTATCTACTTTATCATTTTCATTTGTACTTCTAATATCTCATCATTTTTTTTTATTCATTTAAGAATAACCAGCTAGGCTATTAGTTCATTTTTAGGTAGTTTATATTGTACTTCATGTCTTTAGGTCATACAGACACCAACATTCCCAAGAGATTCCAATGCACCACGTTGTCATCCCAAAACTGCATTATCGTCCTCAGACAGTTAGTTTTATGAAGTGCAATATCAACTCTGAAAACTAGCTCGCCTAGCCTAAACTTGTATTTCAGGTCTGAAGAGTGATACAATTACTTTATAGTCCTCATCATCCTTGACCTCTATCTGAAACACCCCTTTAGAGTGAGGTAAGTTAGGGCAGCTCTATGCTCTTGTCTCTTTGTGGCCTAGAGCCTTGACATGGTTGGCCCCCTCTCTCACACCTACTAATTAACCTCATGTACTACATAAATATATATGAAATAAAGACCAAATTTTTTCCACATTTACCTTCCACCCCTCTTTGCAAACCCATTACCTAGATTTTTTTTTGGAATGGGTTCACTGAGACATGACATCTAAGATGATAAAATATGGCACCGGTGGTTTCGAGCTAGGGCATTCTCTATCCCTTATCTAGAGTTTATATTATGGAAGCACAATCTACTTTGGGTTGGCTTGATGATTATTTTATTTTATCAGCCTAAGTGCAAGGACTATATATTGGATGTTCTATGAGAGTGGGGTCTCTAAGTACAATAAGGATTGGACTATTAGAGTGGGGTCTCTAATTTGAACCTAATGGAAATCCTTGTGCATTCAAATTGTACTAAAAATGAATAGGCAGTGGTATATGTACCGCAAATTTTAGGGGAAAGATGCACTCTCTTGCACTTCTAGAGTTTTGCACCTAAAAGGAGAGAGTTCTTTCCACTCTAAAATCTATGGGGGTTAATTCAAAGGATTAGGGGTTGTGTGTGTGTAGGAAGTGTTGAGAAAGGGGAAGAGAGACTAACTATTGAATGCAAACTATTGAAATGCAAAGTGCCGGAAAACACATAATGATATGCAAGTATGTACAAGATGACCTAAGAAACATAAATAAATTATTACAAAAATGGATAAGATTGAGGAGGTGCACTTGGGAATGAATTGCAGATTGGATTGGAGGCTGGAAACGTTGTTGATCCTGAATTTTAGGCCTACTGGGACACTTGCATGATTTTGGGTGACTTAGTCCCAGATCTAGAAAACTGGTCGGGAGCCAATTTCTCCCAAAAGAGTATCCAGATCTACCAAAATATTTGAAAATTAGGTTCAGTGGGACTAGGTCTCCATTTTTGGCGACTTAGTCCTCTTCTAAATTTCTAAAAATCAGAGAAAGGAAATGGAAGCCCTCAGTCTGTACTTTTTGCTCCTCTAGGTATCTGGTTCTGAAAGTGAAGAATCTAGTCTACAAATGTTCTCCAAGCTCCAACTAGGGTTTCTACAACCTTGAAGGGATTTGACAGGTGGTTGAATATTCTTCCACCTTTTTTATTTGCCAAATTTGCATACAAGACTTGCAAATCACACTAAGAGGGAAAACTTGTTGATTGTTAAGGCATGGGGGTTTGCCTTGGTCAAACCCTTTTTGAGTAATTAAACTAAAATGATGAAATAATGTAAAGAAGCATGAAATAGTAGAGTTTACATTTCCATGATGATTGATCTTGAGTTGCAACAATGGAGGATTCAACCCTTGAATGTTCTAGAAAAGATGTCTTGATGACTTAGAGTACTCAAAACCCTAGCTTTCTTGAGAAGAAGTAGTGAAGAGAAGAGGAAGATAGGAGAAGAATGAAACTTAGGAGATTGGAGATTAGGGTGGAAATGATGAGAAAAACCCTTATTTATACAAGTTTTTCCCTAATGTCTCGAAAATAACGCATCATAGGCTGACCTTAGGATTTTGGAGACAAAATTTCGCTTCAATTTTAAGTTAAATTTGAGTTTTATGCCACATGGGACTAAGTCGCCCAAGGTGGTGACTTAGTCCACCTGGGCAATTTAGATTGAATGTTGGGAATTAACATGTGGTTAATGATGTTTGTTGGGATTGTCTTCCGAAACACACTAAAGTAAGGCTTGTAAGAGCATTAAGGAATCATTATACCATAAGAAAGGGTTAATTTAGTGATGAAAAGCCTAGAAAAGTGTGAGGGTTATTTACAACACCTTACATCACTTTAGACTAAGGCTTGGAAAGGGGTTATCTAGGTGAATTATGATAAAAGGGTCTTAGAAAAGTGAGGAAATGTGTTACAACACTTTACAACACCTTTGCAAGACACCGTAGAATTCTAAGCAAAACTAGGCCAAAAACCACAAGAAAGGACACAAATGAGTGAAAAGTGTCAAGGCTACACTTTTTGGAGACAGTATAATAATGGGATTTATCTCCCTCTTCATGTAAATAAACAAGGAAATTTGTAAATCAAGTTCATAGTTCTCAAAATAAAAGGTCTCATCCATCTTTTCTTCCTTCAAACTAAGCAAAGCCTCTATTAGGTTAGGAAAAGCTTTTAAGCTTGCCCAAGTGATCCTCTCAAAATAAAGTTGAGATATATTTTCCAATATTATTTTGTAAAACTAATAGTTATTTTGATTAATTTAATTTCATCATAATTTTAAATGAGATAAATAGGTAATTTTTTATTATTCTTAAATTTAAATATTAAATAATGTAGTTTAGTTTGTTTATTTGATTTTTAAATGAATTTAATTTTTTTTATCAATATTATGCAACAATATTATTTAATTTTTAGAATTTCTTAATCAAAATTTTATCTTTCTCTAATTCTGTGGGGATTACACCAGTTCACTGAACTTTTGGGAATCATGTAAATATACGAGGATAGAGGAGTTCGTGAAAGATATAAAAAAAACAACACTAGTACTATCAGAAGAGTTGCTCCAAAGATACAGAGTTGAAAGATATTTTAATTTAAGCAATTGAAAAAGACATTACTGGTCAAAAACTGAGAGATCAAGAAAGACAAATTAAGGACTGTATATTGTTTCTACATACCGAAATTGGCTACAGCAAACTATATGTAAAGATAAATAAGAAACAAAAAACAGCGCAGCAGTTTGCAGGGGCTTTATTAGATAAAAGAAAACTAGAAACAAAAAAACAAAACACTGATCTTCAATCGCCAGAGCATGCATTGATCGTGCATATGTTCAGTTAGGAGGGTGAAGGATTAGGTCATGGAGTGTGGAGGCTTGTTCAAATCAACGTACTGTAAAGTCTTGTTCAAATCAAATGCACCACAACAAAAAACATGATTGATCAGAGATATACAACAAAAACTATACAGACAGTGTACAATTTTGAAAAAAGAAAGAAATATACTCCACCTAGCCAACTGGATATCGTACTATGTAAATCTATTTCTAAATTACCGCATCAAATCACGCCTTGTAAATCTGAAACACGATCAATTTCAAATAGAACATGTCAGTTTTGTGTATAATATTTGAAGGTCGTGTAACATCTTCCATGGTGGTCAGAATAGTTCACGTGCAATGAAATCTCTCCATCTGAATGGTGGAAGATAATTAATAGAAATACTAATAAGATAATTAATAGAATGGTGGTAGAGTCTAGATTCATATTCTGGGTTCTCGTCCAGAAATTGCAGTTTTCAGTAACAGAGCAATAAATCCAAATGATGCTGAAGTTTACCGTGTCAGCCCACATCAGAAATCTTTGTACATTTCCGTCCAAATAAAAGTTGTATACAGCAGTTTATAACGTAGATTGTTTTACTCCAAACGTAAAAGCTGCAGATTAAACCCAAAGAACTCGGAATACAATATTTTTTAACTGGGAATTTGCGCAAATTCTGATTAAAATAGAACAACATTCCGTTCAACTATTTAAAGGAGCAACCATCTACGTACTTCAAATTTACAAGTCAGAATTTGCTATTGTAAATGGGGGTCCCCACAGTCACTTAAGGATCTCCATTTAAGTGAAAATCCCTCACAAAGGTTGGAAAGGTATATTCTTGGATGAAAATGTTAGTTACTATTTGGTCAATTTGATTATTTTAAGATAAATGAAATGGTATGAAAATAATATATGTTAAATATTCTGAATACGTGTCTCATAGTTTCTTCATGTTTTATGATCTTGGCCTCACTCTTTATGATGTTGGGGTCTTGCACTCATCATGATTTGATTCTTGGTGGGTTCATTCATAATCATTCAGCTTCACCAACATACCAAAGGCCCATTGATGAATAGTGAAATTTAGAATAATAAAGGAAACAATAATGAATACAAATTCTAGTTTTAAAATAAATGTAAACTTTTAATTGAGGGCACTCTTTTAAGAAAATTTTGTGTGCTTATGAATGTGGCTGCTCAAATCATTGTGCAATATCTTTGTAGTGTATACCTTCAATATTTTGAGGAAGCAAAGGTAGTGAAATCAACTTCCTATGTTAATCTTGAGAGTAGTAGTGTACATAGAACTTAAAAATTAGATTCAAAATATCATATAAAATATGTAGAAACACATGTAGAAAATTATAAAAACACATAACACTAGTATTACATGAGGAAAATCTTTAAAAAAAAGGATAACATTTTGAAACCTATTCAATGTATTATCAAATCAAATAGGAGATTACAACACACTTGCAAAGAATTTTTTTCAAGAGTTTCACTAAAATCAAACTCTAGAGTAATTTCACCAATATTTTAGCACTTATAATTTCACACATACTTACTACAACTCCAACACTTAGTTTATAGCATCGAGCAACCTAAATACTATCAATAATTTTATAAATAATATTTTAAATCCACCTAGTAGTATGACACCTAACTAAGATCCTAATTCGAATAAACAATTGCTTGATTCTCTACATTTGATCATGTTGCAATTGTTAAGCAAAAAATTAATTTAGATACCTTCCATTAGACCTATGGACACAACCAAACCTTTTCCTTCAAACTTTAATTCAAAATATTTTTTTCAATATCATCATACACGTGGACATGATACAAAATGATGTATGTGTTTTAGACATCAGGTGCAAGACCTCATCAATTATAATCACATCTAGTTGCTAAGATGCAAAAAAAGGGTTTCTAAGCACAACATGTATAAATAAAGGGTTTCCCCTCATTTTTCATCTCTTATCTTCTACATCTCCTAACTCACACATTCATTCCTCATCGCTCATCCATCATTCTTCTCAAGCAAGCTAGGGTTTGAGTATACAAGTCATCAAAACATCTTCCAAAAGCATTCAGGGGTTGAATCTTCAACCATTGCTGTAATAACTCAAGATCAATCTTCACGGCAAGGTACTAACTCCATTACTTCATATTTCATTATCTATTATCTTATTTCATCATTTTAGTTTAGTTATCTAAAAGGGGTTTGACCAGGGCAAACCCCCATGCCCTAATAATCAACATTCTCTCTTTCTTTCTTTGTGTGTTTGCGGATTTATGTACTTTGAGGGCTTGGAAATCATTGAAGAATGGATTGAAAGCTTGTTGAAGACACCTCCTTGTTGGCTAGGGAAAAAAATCCACTAAAAGTCACTAATAGTGCCAAAAATAAGGGCTTCAAGACTAGATACCTAGAGAAGAAGAAAGTGTAGACTAAGGGCTTCTGACTCCACTTTCAGGTTTTTAGAAAAGCCAAAGTGGTGGCGACTTAGTCCCACCGTATGTTGGAAGGTGTCACCCTTGGTCTCCTCAGCATGGGCCAACACGACGCTCAGGCTTCATGACATGGTTTAACCACCTCCTGTGGATCTTGGATCTTGTATAAATCCAGTGGTTGTAATGAGAATTAATAGGTCAATCTTTTTGGTGCAACGAAAAGGCCAACAATTGGTATCAGAGCCAAGTTCATAGTTTCGAACCCCTCTCTTGTGTTGGGGGGATTGTTACAAGGTTTTTCCCTTGGTCTCCTCAGTGTGGGCTAGCATAGTGCTCAGGCTCCGTGACATGGTTTAACTGCCTCCTATGGATCTTGGAGCTTGTATAAATCCAATGGTTGTATTAGGCATTAAAATGTCGATCTTTTGGTGTAACGACAAGTCCAACACTATACATGTTTTTCAAAGTTTTCTATAGATTTGGATACCCATTTGGCTGAAATGGGCTCTGGTGCAATTTTCTAGATCTAGGACTAAGTCGCCCAGCTTGGCAGAAATGTCCCGCCAAATTTTGAGAATCATCAGCATTTCCAATCTTCAACACACTTCTAGTTTTATGGTTTTTTGTTTTGTTTCATAGGCTCTCTTAGTTCATTTAGCATAAGTTTGAATATCTCAATGTGTTTTCAAACATACTCCATTTTCTAGGTTTTGCATTAGCATTTGATTTCCTTTATCCATTTCCAACATTTAGATCATTTCATTTAGACACATTTCAATCACACTTTCATAAGTTTTGAATGTAACATTATCATTTTGGTATCCCTCTCTCCTTTTAGGTGAAAAACCTCAGAAGTGTTAGAGAACCCTAAGTGGGTACCAAAATCTATGTTACAATAAGAATGACGATGGCGATGGTGTAAATAATATGATCAATGCAATAGATGTTCAATCTCATAAGGGTCAAACTAATTTGTTAATTGACATTACTTTCACACAAATTGATGCATCTACACACGTACCACATGGTCCTATCTATATCATTGGGCGTATTAATGACATTTACCTACACTAGAGATACTCATTGATCCCATGTGTTTAGAGAATGTGATCAATGAAATATTATTGTTTGTCCATGAGCTTTATCAAGATTCTTATGAACAACTGAAAGCATGGTTAAAGACTCGTGATAGTTTCAATCACCTTACAATAGGTTCAATCACTCTTCCAAATAAAGTTAGACCAAAATAACTAAATGTATCATTCTCCAGCATCCCAATGTTAGTCCAATTTTTTGTGAAGATAGGCTATTCATGGCTACACTCCATGAATGTCATGTCATAAGTAATCCAAAAGTGGATAAAGTTCCCATTTGAAAATAAAATATATACTGTTCATATAGTGGGTTTAACCCTTTGGCTTCCCATGGAAACTTTTCACTGGACTATTTTTTTCCTCAACCCATGGAACCTGTTAAGCCTCATGAGGATTTATTTTTCAAGTCATATAATTTTTTTAAGGCAAATCACATAAGAAAGTTATTCCTTAGTAATATTCTTGAGAAAGATAGGGAAATGGTTATTCCTCTCACCTCATAGGTTGTGGATGAGCCCATGTCTGAAGCAAATACCCTTCCAAATACACAAGACATTTATTCCATAGTTTTTCCACCAAAATCATACAAAAGACTAAGAGACAATCACAAGATTACCTTTGTGCCATCAAAAGAGAAATAAATTTATAGACCTTTAGTAACAGAAAAAGTAAGCCTTTTCCTTGGTTTGATAATTGACATTAAAAATTGAATTAATGATGTCTTGGAATAGTGTTGTAATGTGTTGTACACATTCCCATCATTCTAGGACCTTTATTTTATTAAAATATGCCTTAATTAATCCTTTGCAAGAGTGTTGTAAAGTATTGTAACACACTTTCACACTTTTCTAGTATTTATTTAATTAATTAAGCCTAGTAGGCCACTTTTAATAAAATATTTTTAACTTGTACCTTATTTAGGTGTTGTAAAGTGTTGTAACACACTTTCACATTTATATAGGGTCTGCTTAATTAATGGTGGTAAATTGAGTTTAATTGACCCCTTTAATTCAAATTCAAGCCCTCTTTTCAAGAATCTATTCTGACACTCAATAATGATATTATATGACATTTAATCTGGCAAATTGGATGTCCTAAAAAATGTTGCTAGGACCCATTCACCTTTAATGGAAAATAAGCCCTCTCCACATAGGACACCCCTTTCTTTAAATTTTTGAGGTGTGTTTTCAATGTTATTTCACCTCTGCGAAGCTTGGTCCTCAAAATTATGCCACCACCCATTTTCCCTTAGTGGTGAATGGGTCCTCCCTTAATATGACCCCTCTTTTTGAATTTAATTGTGGTATGATCCTTGTAATTTTAATACCTAGATTGAAGGCCGGCTTGAGTTCTTTGAATTTTGGGGTTAATCTCTCAATTCAGTATAAATAAGGGGTTAATTCACATTGTTTCACCTAGCAACTTTGAGAGAGCATCCTTATAGAAAATTTGAGTCTACAAGAGAATTTTAAAGGAATTTTAAGGTAAATTTTCAAGGTTTATTGCATAAATTTAGGATCATTTCATCATGTCAAGGGTTTTATGCATTCATGCATGTTGTTGAGCCAAGATTGTTGATGTAGCATTGAAGATCCATCTTGCAAGAATTTTTTCACATCTATTTGAGATCAAGATCTACATTCCCCATGGCCACTTCATGTTAGTTTAAATATTTATACTCCAAGAAAACATCCAAGGTATCATCAATTACATATTCCATGTTTCATGCTTCAATTTCATTATTTCATCAATTGGTTTAATTATCTACAAGGGTTTTGACCAAGTCAAAATACTATCCCCTAACAAACAACATTTTTCTCCTCTTTCATGCATGATTGCAGGTTTTGGGTTGAAGAGCGAGATTTGGAGCAAAATTACAAAACTTGTCAAGTTGCAATATTGTCATTTATAGTGCAAGAGCAAAGAAAGGAGGCTATAGAATTTATTTCACTTTCAGGAGCTGATAACCAAGGATCTCGAAGTGTAGACATCAAGGAACATAACCTAGAAGTCTATTTTTGAAACCCTAAAAGGACCCATTTGCCACTAAAGGCGAATGAGTCCTAAGTAGGGATTGAAGCAATGAAAACTTGGGATCTGGGAGTGCAAGATGAGAGGAATCAAACCTCAAAGTTATTTTTTGAAACCCTCATAGGGACCCATTCACCACTAAAGGTGAATGAGTCCTCCATACCTTAAAAAATTGACTTTTTATTCAGGTACATGGATTTTTATGCTCTAAAAAATCCCTTGTAGTTGTTATAACAGTTAGGATTAGTTTTTTATTGTTGTTTGCATGTTTTGGCCCTCATAATTGTATGTTTCATAGTATTAAAAATTAGTGGTTCATTATCTTGATTCATTTCATTTTGATGAACCCTATTTTCACATGAAACGTAATGGTAAACCCGACATATTGAGCATTGCAATTTTTTGAATTTTAGAGTCTCTCATTGCATCTTAGATTAGATCTTGCATTGGATTAGATCTCATTTAGGGTTTATTACTTTGCATTCAAAACTTTCATCTCATCTAGGGTTTACAATTGTGTTGTTTTGCATTCCTTAAATCTGAAAAATACAAAAACAAATCAGTCATTTTGCATATCATTTAGATCTCATACACTTGCATTTCAAAATTAAAAAAAATTGCATTTCAAAAAGTGTCATATAGGTCATCATTTACCCTTCATTTAACTTTCATTAGTTTATCAAATTCTAGAAAATTCCATCAAAAGAGTTACAGTTTGAACATGGGCATGAAAAGCACATAAAACAACTTAAAAAGTGCATTTTTCACCTTTTTAAAACCCTGATTTGGGACCCATTCGCCATTATTGGTGAATGAGTTCCCGTTCATACCTGGACTGCATCTTCTAAATCTGAAAATACATTAAAAATCACCTTGAAATCAAGAGAAATATCTCAAAAAAAACTAACCAGGACCCATTCGCTAGGAAAGGTGAATGAGTCCCTGATCAGGTCTGAAACTACCTTTTACAGCATTGAAAACGTTGTTTCTATACTTCCTGAGCTTGGTGGTAACATATACAATAAGTTTGGAAAGTTTCACTAACTTATGTTTTATGCATCTAGGTCAAAAACATCAATTTAGTGTAGTCATTTTTTAAATCATTTCAATAGGAAAAATCATCAAATCCTAAAAATGTTAACATTTCTAAAAATTTGCATAATATGTATAAAAGTAATTTTCACATTTGCATGCACAATGCTTACATTAATACATCTTTGCATAAGTTTGATAAAAGTGCTTTTCATTTTTGGATACACTTTGTTTACATTTTTGAACTCTTGCATACATTGGATAAAACTATTTTTCATCTTTGGATATACATTGTTTGTATTTGTGAAGCATTGCATAAGATGACTACAAGTAATTTTAATTTTTGGTTAAACATAGTTAGTACCCCACCTTTCTAAGCATGCTAAGACAAAGTCCATCCCTCACACTCATAATAATTCTTTAGTGAAAGAGAATACAATGGTGGATAATCATGACAATCACATTTGGTCTTCCCCTAATAACTCTCTTATTTGTGACAAAGATACTTTGGTGATAGAATATCACACCAATGAGAGTTACGAGAAAACTATGTGTCTGTCCTTCCCGACATCTCCTACTAGAGAAAACATGATTGAAAAATAGAATGCTACCATTGATGATTCCCCTACTTGTGATGAAGTTACTCTAGAAGAGCCAAACATTGAATGTCATGAAAAGCTAGTTTGTAGCTCTCCTAAAGAATCTCCTACTAGGGAAGATATCATGATCGAAGAAAATGAGAACATTGAAACATGTACATTGAAAATGATAACGATGAGATTTCCTTAGATGAAGATGATGAAGTGACATTAGACTTCCCTTTACTAAGAGAACATGAAAACAATGACAAGTCTTCTAAGGTTATTCAGATTAGATATCCCTTGAAGTACTCTTCTAAGCCTAAACTTATCATTTATCCACCCTCAACAAAACCACAAGTTCAAAATAAACATGTGCTTATCTTGAAACCACCTAAAAATAAACTTGATAATGATAATATTTCGCAAAAATTGAGTCACAATACAATTGCTCATATATATAACACTAGGAACAATCTGCAACCAAGAGAAGAAACTTCAACATCCCTCTCGTTGCCTAACCCTATCTTACCTGGTCCTCCTTGTTTTCCTTTAAAAAGTGGAAAGGAGTATGATATTGTTTAAAAAATAAAGAATAATGCTGCTAAGATATCCATATGGGAACTCATTCAAGTTTCCCCTCATTATTGTAACATGCTTCAAAGTTCTTTACAATAAGTCCCTACCACTCCCAATTTACAATCAAATGATGTTGCAACCCAAGTTCAAGCTATAATTTTGGAAAACTTAGACATTAATTTCCATCAAGATGAGTTACCTCTCTTGGAAATTTAGAAGAGGTATGGGTAAGTGCACCAAGATGGTTCCCAAAAAGGGGACTTAAGTGGACAACCTTTTTCTGAAATCAGGAAATACTGACCTTGCATGTGAAATTGAGGATACTTAGACTCAAAATTTTGAGATGGAACAAAAAGAAGGATTCAAGTGCTCTGAGTCTACTTTTTAAACTACTAATTTATTTTGAAAATGATTGAGATTAAGGGGTTCAAACGAGGGATGTACACAAAGTGGTGTTGTTTTTGTCAGAAAAACATAGCATAGCAACTCTTGTACGACCCTCATACAATGAACTTATTTTTAGTATTTTTAAAATCACAATAGTCAGAAGTTAGCTAATAGTATGTAGATGATGCATGATTTTTCTGATAATTTTTTAATAAATATTATATTTTTTACTAATTTGCGAAGTGGACATATCCTGAAAATAGAATTTTGGCCGTGCTAGCCCTACAAATTATGGAAACTAATTGATTTGTTTTTCTTTTAATTTTTTAAATTTGTAGAATGGAGTCTAGTTTCTAAAAATGTAATTTATTTGAAAAATTGATGAACGGTTAATTTATAACAAAAACAATACCGAACGCTGCTTTTTGGAAAAAAAAAGACATAGATAAAATAAATTATGGATGAAAGACTTAACATTTTCAGAAAGTGAGAAAAATTATATCATTGGATAGCTAAGAGATAACCCAACATTACCCATGTGCTCGATTTTTTAAATATTGAGCCACTTGCAATCCTGACGGTGAGCACGAACTCGATTATGAGAAATATGGTGGATTTTTTAAAAACATGTCTCTGGTCATTGGGAATTCCCTTCAAACCTTTGGGTTGGAATTCCAAGGCAATACTAAGCTTAAAGTTCAGTAATTCTCAAAGTAAGATAAAACGTGAGCGCGCTATAACGAGAGTGTGTTATAACATGCTCGCGTTATATCTCGCTTTTGACATGGTTCTTGCTTCTGCAGGGAACATGTCTATTAGCACATAACGCAAGCGTGTTATAACACGCTCGCGTTATGTCTTACTTTATGTAAAATGCTAATATATTAATGTATGCTAATATATTTTTATGTACATGTATGTATGTATGCTTGTATGGATGTAAGATTATATGTGCAATTGTATTATGCTTGTATGTATGCATTTATGTATGTCTTTAGATGAAGGGAGAATTTAGAGACAGTCTAGAGAGATGGAGAGGGGGTCGAAGTGAGATTTTAAGAGAGACGGAGTGGGAGAGAAGGGATTGGATTGAGGGGGACTTAGCTAGGTAGGGTGGGAGGGATAGAGGGAGGGAGAGAGAGGGAGGTGGGGTGGGAGGGAGAGAGGGAGGGAGAGAGAGAATTGATGGAGAGGAAGAGACTTGAGAGTGTGAGGGGTGTGAGAGGGACAGACTTGTGAGAGGGAGTGTGAGAGAGAGGGATTGAGAGAGGGTGGTAGGGATTGATTGAACAAGAGGTACATAGAAAGAGGGAGATGGTACATAGAGACAATTAGAGAGGGTGGGAGGGAGTGAAGGAGGGAGAGGTGAGATGTATAGATAGAGAGAAAGTGATAGGGGTTGAGGGTCCAGGGTTGAGGGATTAGGATGGAGGACCTATAAGGTTGATGGTTTCTAGGGTATTAGGGTTTAAGGTTTGAGGGTTGATGGAATAGGCTTGATGGTAGAGGGTATTTGGTTGAAGGTATAGGGTAGAAGGTTTAAGGTTTAAGTGTTTAGGGTTGAAGGGTTTGGGATTAAGGGTTTACCTGGTTGAGGATAGAGGGTTTAGGGTATAGTTTTGAGGGTA
>CM021102.1:29158987-29183269 GCA_007115665.2 Sequoiadendron giganteum
CATGGATAAAAATACTCCTCCCTTATCATAAAATGTTCCCCATATATTTGTCTTTAATTTTACACATAGCTAGGGAAATTAAAATTTGATCCGTGCTCGTGAAAATAATATAACCTGTTTCCATGATATTCATTTCACCCAACGAAATAAAATATTTACCCCTATCTCCATGGGAAAAATATTTAACCTCTAAATATTATGCCATTTAAAAAATGCAACGGGCCCACCCCTGATTTTTAAAAACTAAGCAACCTTTCTAAAGTTTTTAATGAAACTCCCCCGTGTGCATTCTCGTACACCTCATGGGGTTTTTTCCTTCGTCATCAACATTCTCGCGAGGTCCACGACAATGCACTAATTCTCCTTTTCCAGTGTGTGGTCTCTTCTCCTTTCTTCATCTGGTTCGAGCCCAACACCTAATTCACTGGCGTGTGCAGGCTACCTTCACTTGTAGGCCACACCCTTTTCACTACTGGTCGTGCCTTCCCTGCCACAGTCTTCTCCACCTCACTACCTCATATTGTGCGTGAGATCCTTCATGCACGCGCAGATCTCCACTCACTG
The DNA here is from genome assembly GCA_007115665.2 of Sequoiadendron giganteum. Classification (NCBI taxonomy): domain Eukaryota; kingdom Viridiplantae; phylum Streptophyta; class Pinopsida; order Cupressales; family Cupressaceae; genus Sequoiadendron; species Sequoiadendron giganteum. Next base: position 29,159,552 of record CM021102.1, read on the forward strand.
TTGTGCATGGTTCCTCCATCTTCATTCTGTGTAGGCACTCCCCATTGTCTTCGCCCTGGTTCGAGCCTCCTCAGTCACTGGTTGCACCCCTATCCATGGTGCCATCCTCCTCACCTGCTCCCAAATCTCCTCCTTCACCTGTGTCGGCCTGAGTTCCTCACTGGTGTGGGATTTACTTGTTGGCCTCGTGAGCCTCCTCCACGTGAACCTCCTGTTGTTCACGCACCTTCCCTACCCATTGCATTGTATGCACCCCTCTAGATTGTGCCCCTGACATGATCTTCCCCTTAGCATGGGTATCATCCATATGCTTTGATGGTTGTCTATACCTGTTCCAAAGACCCCACGCTAAGTCTCTCTGTCCAAATCAATTGCAAGAAAGTTTCTAAGGTCTTTTAACAGTCACTAGTGGTGCCATATCTCAGTTCTCAAGTCTCGTGTAATGATGGATGTCCACGTCACATGGTCTTCAAGTCGCGCCTCATACACTTGATGCATTTGCTTGAAAGTTATTGAGGCCTTTCAATGAATTCATTCATTGTGTGCATATTGCAAAATTAACACGTTCCTCCACTCATGGAATTTACTCCTTGCTATATGTGTTTTATCATCACAAATCCCACCCTTTGATAGGATACCACCATGTCACATCCATGAATATTTTCATCCAAATGGTTTCTTTGAAAAATATCCAACATGATTGCTATTTGTTTCATGAGCATCGATGAACAAAGTATACCCTAGTGCAGCTGTTAACACATTTCTTGTACTTGAAAACAATGCCTATATCTGCTAGTGTATGGCTACTCCATCATATGGTATAAGTTTGAAAAATCTCTATCATCCCCTTACCAATTTCACTGTTTGTGAATTGTTCACAGGCAACTATCTTATGCCTATAAAATACATATTTATACTTGTTACCCATTTCAAAACAGCTCACTTGATGGGATTGCAACATTGGAACCATTATAGGTTCATGACCATGCAAAGCATGTCGGGCTCCATGTGGGTCCGGCTAAATTTTTTTTCGTTTTCACACAAGTTTCACCCTCAAATGACTTGACACTACGTTTTGAATGCACGTGAAGTTAAAACATGAACTGGGTCGCCATTAAAATTTGCTCTCTGGCATATTTAGAAAATGGGCAAAACTGATCAAGTTGCCTCAGGAATCGATCTGGGAAACCATTCAAATGACCTCGTGAAATCATAAAAACTTGCAAGCACATAGTAATTTGACCCAAAAGTATAGTCCAAAATACAGCTCAGAGAAAAAGATCAGGAGGAACCAGATATTAATCGGAAAATCTGCCCGATTAGAATTTTCTAAACCAACTGTTCTGCACCAATTAAAACTAATCCAACTGCCCATTGGTAAAAATAACAAATCAACTCCTGGTGAGTTGCCATTAGACATAGTGGAACATTAAGATACCCTGAGCACATGTGCAAAGGGAAATTGCTTGAATCATCATCGATCAAGAGTTATTGATGGTCGAAGTTGGCCATTCAGAAAGGCTATCAGGAATGCAGCTGCAAAACAGAACAAACTGCATTTGGTTTGGATTTGCTAAAAATAACAAATCAGATCATGAAGTTCTGCAAATTGACACCCATGATCATTTAGGGATGGAGAATATGGAACAACATTCGTTTTGACATGACAATGAACTGGTTGTGAAAACCAAGCTCAAACAGGAAGCAACTTCACAAAACAAACAATCTGCAAACAACAGAACAGTGCAAAAACCTTCTAGCTTTACTTTTTGAAACACTGTCAGAACTTATCATGAGAAGCTAAAATTTGACATGCCTGCTCACATATGTCTACTGAGTATGTCTGCAGCTGGGTTTTGCACTAAAATCAACAGGCTTTAAATTATAAGCCTCCAAAGTGGGTCAGTCGGGACTGATTCATTAGGTGCACTTTTGAAAGTGCAGAAGCAATTTTTTTGAAATAGGCATCTCAAATTTTCAAAATTTAAGAGTGCCATCAAGGCTCTAGCGACAAAACCTATTAAAACCCCAACTGTAGATTATGCATCTCTAATGATTGGCCACAAAATCTACTTCACCAATAGAGAGAACTCTTTGTCTACTACAACTATCTATACTGGTAATGATCTATCTGAGCTTCTCAGGCAACAGCTGCTTGAGAACCTCAGGATGTCAAAAGAGAAGAAGTACCCATTTAAGTTTGGTTCTTTCATTGTATCTTTTTAATGCTATTTTTTGAGAATGCTTCTGGGAAAATCTAGAACTGTGTGTTGGGATCCATCCCAACCTGTTGCCCATCAGAGTTTTTGAGCACATGATAAATTTGGGTGATGTGAATGATGTAGAAAATGCCATGATGATATTATTTTTAGTGTTAAAGAAGAATATGAATGAGAGAGACAATTTTCCAAGGAATATTGTGGAGAAATACAAAAATAAGATTATATTTCATGTATCTTTTGATGAGTGTATGATAGAAGTGGTTGAACCCCAAAGCATCTGGATTCAGCCTCCAGGATATGAAGTCTTAGAAGATGATGTTGAAGGATATGTGCAACTCTTGTTGAATAATCCTAAAGATCTGAATGAGCCGCAGATTAGGACATATGCAAAAAAATCCAAGGAAGTTCGCTTGGAGCAGAACAAAGCTCAAAGTAAGAAATATGTGGAGAAAATGTTTAATCAATGTTTCACACCTGAAAAATTAGCTCCAGAAAGAGTTGTTCAAGGATAAAAATCTGCAGAACTACCCAATGTAAGGAGATCCAGTAGGACCTCTCCTTCCATATCAACTTCTGGACTAGTTGCAATGAAATTTGTGCCCAACATTGTTGATAAAGGGAAAGGCCCAACCCCTTTTGGATCTACTACCAAATCAAGAAAAAGGAAAGGCGTTCCTCTAGTAGCCCCTGTTAAATGAAGAAAAGAAAAGGCTACTAGAGAAAAGAATATGAGCATTACAGATGATCAAGAGGAAGAGGAAGAAGACCCTGCTACAAGATTGACAAGAAAGAGAAGGGTGAGTGTCTCCTCTGGTGAAGGTGCATCATAGGAAACCAACAAAGTTCAATATGTGTCATCTTTAGATGATGAACGAGATGATCATGATGCAAAGAAGGCCAAAATTCTAGAAGAAATTTTGTTGGACCAAAAAGAGAAAAACACCTCTTTGATAAGGCTTCGTTCCCCTCTTAAACTTTATGTGTGATAAATAATTTGGTGAATCAAGATGATATGGTGAAGTCCACTATGAAAGTGAAGTCCACTATGAAAGTGTGTAATTTATTAGGAGAAGAGGATAAAGAAACAATAATTCACACCATCATCAAATATCTTATCATTTTGGAAGCCAAATGGGACAACATCATGTGTGATGTTCCTGAAAATTTGTGGGAAAGATTGATGAAAAGGAGAGTAGAGGTAGTCAAGTTAGAAGAGAAAATTAGAAACAAATCCTATAAAGAAATTGCACCCTCTCTAAATCGGATAACTTCGACTCTTTGAAGAATATTTGTGCTAAAAATTTTAGGGAGAAAAGAAGAGTCAATATCCTGATAACAAGAGATAAGAAAGAAATCAGGGAAATAAGGAAGGAAACAATAAGCATTATCAGGGACACTGTAGAGAAGTATCGCATGATTGGTGCATCTGGTTCAACCTCTGAAATTAGAAAAGAAAATTCTATAGAAGTTGTGGAAGAACCTCCTTTTGATGTTGCTAATGAAAATGAACCTATGGAAGTGACTGACTATAATTTTCCTCTAGAAATAGGTAGTACAAATGTTTTACCAGAAATTAATCTTGCCAATGAGAATCTAGAAAGTGAAAAACTTGTTGCAGAATTTCATGTTGCTACCCCTGTGGTACACCCAGAGGAGAAGAAGAAGATAGAATTGAAGAATATAATGTATAAGAACAAAAATCTGAAGAAAAGGAAATGGAAGAGAAGAATGCAAAAAAGGAGAACGTTGCGGAAGAAAAAGTAGAGGAAGAAGTAGAAAACAAAAATATGGAATCTCTTGATATTGTTGGAAAGAATGAAGAAGTATCCCAACAAGTGGTAGAATCACATAATTCCACTGGAGAATCCTCCTTCGGTGATGGCATTTTGAAGGGATTTTTGTCAAAGCAAATTAGATTCCAATTGGTAATTCCTCTAGAATTCCTACAACTTCCAATGAATCAAGGTTATGCAGACTTTAACAAGATTTCTCTCGTACACAAATTGGTATTAGGTGATGTATTTCATGCATCCGGTAGGAGAGAAATCTTAGAAATGAATGATAAAGGGACTAAGATTATTGAAGATTCCATTAAGGCCCTAGAAGATGTTACTCTAGATATATATGTTGATACATCTCTTTCTCCAGTTGAGAACTTGAAGCTTCTATTAGACTCCTTCGAAGAGCATGCTATGGGACTTATTGAGAAAACAAAACAAGATGCAGAGGAGAAGCTGAATGAGAAAAGTTTGCTGATCCTTCATGAAAAATGTGCCTCAACACACACCAATGTAGAGAAGAGACTTGAAGTTTTGAAGGCTTGTGAAGTTGAATCCAATTTTGTGTTTACATACTGTATAAGGTAGCATAATGCCACTCAAAGCATAAAATATCTCATGGACTCCATCAAGTCCAAGTTGACCACTATCTCTGGCACCTATAATACATCAATGTACAAAGATAGATAAACTTGGAATGTTATTTCTATGCATAGAGAAAATTTCTGTATGCTACAGAACCAAAAGGAAGAGATAATCAGAAAATTTTCCTTGCTTGGTGATAATGTGAGAGTGGAGTATGCCTCGGTAGCCAATGCTTTGGCTAATGCTTAGAATTTGGACAAGATAAATCTGTCTCCAGATACTCCAAATGAAGTTGAAGAAAATTTTACTGCTTTAGAATATTTGAACAAGCTACAGGTATCTACTAGGAAGAGTTGGGAGGATGGGAAAAAGGCCTAGCAAGACATTCTACAACAACTGCAAAATGCTCCCACCTTCGGGTAAAACCTTTTTTTATTTCTATTTTAAAAATTACATGAGATAACTCCTCAGGGGGAGTACAAAAGTTTGATTCCATGTGTCTGAACATTTCAAACCATGTGTATATATCTTTCATGTTTTGTTTCTATTATTTGACCTTTGTACTTCATGTCAAAGGGGGAGAAGAGGAATGCAAAGTAAAGCATAGTCTGTATAGTTTTTGTATATTCTTTTTGGCACATGTTGCCATCAATGAAAAATGGGGATATTATTGGAAGAATGAGGAAGATCATATTCCTGGTTAACAATTTTATTGTCATTGATGTCACCATGATATATGGATTGCAACTAAGTCATATCAATCCAGTATTATGAACCAGTAACACAAGACTAGCCTCTGTTATTTTTCTCTAGAATCCTCTTCAATAAATAACTACTACTTCAGATTTTGGGAATAGATCTGTGACTCAGAAGTGCATATATGAACAAAAACTCGTTAGCACAGTTGTTCGTGGTCATCTCCAATATCATTTTTTTGTTGTATACAATTTTTCTATTAGGTCTATTGTTGGCTAGCTTATCAAGCGGACGAAGATGTAATGAATTAATTTTTGGTTGTAAAATCCATGCTAACAAGTTACTGTGTGCCACACGTTTGAATTATTGATTGAGAAGATCTGCCAATCTGACCTGATTGTAATCCTTGACAATCAGATATATATACAAGATGTTTTTATAGAGTTGAAAATAGAGATGTAGATTGGATAGAGTGAATATTAGCAAAATACAAATGGGAGCAAAAAGGGTGCAGTGTAATATGCTTGCATGTGAATTCATCTAAACAACAAAGGAACTAAATCAACAGTTGAGGTGTATCTATATCAATTCATTCTGGCAGTTAGCCATTTTGTTACTTCATTTTTGTAGGTTGTGAGCCTCCCTTTTTGGACAGTGAATCCTAGCAGTGAGCCATCCTTTTGTAATATCTTATAACCAGTTATACTATATTGTGAGTTAATCCTCACCATATTTTTTCCCACTTTGGGTTTTCCATGAAATTTTTTTGGTGTCTCTTGTGAATTGTGTTCATGTTTTTTTAATGAACCTTCTTATCTTAATTATCATATGTTTTGGATTGATTGGATGGTATCTATTCAATAAGTTTAAGAATATACTGATTCACCCTCCTCTTAGTATATTGGATATTTAATAGTCCCTCAATAAACGTAAAACCTTTATCTGACAAACATCCAAATATGCCATCATCGAACATACCCTTTATCACCATAACTTAGATAGTACCCTCCTTCGATGTATCGACTCAAATGAAGCACAAATAACCTTACAAGAGGTACACCAAATTACATGTGGAGCACACTCTATTTGTCTGAACTTAGCCAAAAAGCTCACGAGGATGAGATATTACTAGCCTACAATGGAGCATGATGCCTATCACTTTGTTAAGAAATATCACCAATGTCGGATTCATGGAGATCTTATACATGCACCAACTCAAGAATTGCAACCGCTTACTTCACTATGGCCATTTTCTCAATGGGGACTCAACCTTGTAGGAAATATCCATCCCACTTGTGCTAATGGACATAAGTTTATCCTTGTCACTACTGAGTACCTTACAAAATGAATTGAATTCATCCCACTTATTTACATCACTAGAAAGAAGATAGCCAAATTCATCTTGAATTACATCATTTACCTTTATGGTATCCCATAGTCCATGATTACAGATAATGGCCCCCCTTTTAAAAACTAGGATGTTCGTGAGCATTGTGAAATGTTTCATATTCAACATCATTTCGCTACTCCATATTACCCCCAAGGTAATGGTCAAGTTGAGGCATCTAACAAGACTATCCTAAAAATATTAAAGAAGATTGAAAATGGTGCTGGTCATGATTGGAACCAACCATTTAATCCCACTTTATAGGCCTATCACACTAGAATTCACACCCCTACAGGAGCCACACAATACTCCCTTGTTTATGGATCTAAAGAAATACTTCCTATAGAGGTTGAGTTACCATCCCTACGAGTCTCTATGCAAGGCTTGATCAAGATCAAGAAGTATACCGTGTATCCAGTCTACATGGGCTAGAGTTATTGGATGAAAAGAGACAAAATGCATTGAAAAATTTGCAAGCATACCATAATCACCTTCAACATGGTTACAATAAGAATGTTCATCCTAGAAGTTTTGACATTGGTGACTTAGTCCTGAAAGAAAATCTAAAGAATCAAGCAGAACAAGAAAAACTTGGGAAGTTTGAGCCTAATTGGTATGGCCCATATATTGTCAAAATAGCGTATGGATCTGGTGCTTATTAGATTTATACTCCTTAAGGATAATCATTTCCTAAACCTATCAATAACATGCACCTTCAAAAGTATACACTTGATTCTCAGAGTATTCCTTCATAAAGTAAAAAAAATACATTTTTTTAAAAAAAGTCTTGAAAATAATTGTTAACTTGATGAAAAAATGGCAAACAGGTGTCTTGGTGACAACAAAAAAAGGGAAAAAATAAAAAAAATAGCTAAGAAATAATTCATCCAAAAGTGAAAACCACTTTGGTGGCGCTTTGGATAAGTACAATTGTGAAAACTTGGCAAACAGGCGCCATGAGTAGTTAGTTTATGCTCCATCGTCTATTGTCACTCTACCTAGTGTTTCATCCTTTTCTCATCCATTCAATCATATAATCCATTATAAAGCTTCGTCATTCTTCCATGGCTTGTGAACCACTGACATTTGGTATCCTTTGCGTTCATCTATTTCCCCTCACACATAATGAACTGGTCTTGTACTGGACTGGGGACCATTCTTTGACTTACGTCTTCATGGGAAATAACACATGGTATCAACCCCATAAAACCATCAAAATAAGAAAAAATCATAAAACCTTCAAAATCGAAAAAAATCATAAAATCATCAAAATCCAAAAAAATACCAGAAAACTATCAAACTGCAAAAAAAATAATATCATCAAAATCCAAAAAATTGGAGATCACAAAGCTTCAAAAATCCCAACAATGGAGTTAGAATCTGAGTTCGAGTCTATGATAGTCTATGTTAGAGTGGTCAAACTATGTTGTCTTTGCAGATTTGCTACATACGCAAGGCTCATCTTAAATGGGCCCTCGAGACATTAGTTTAGTCCTTCTAGGTTGTCCAAATAAAATCATGAATCAGTCTTTTTTTGCATAAGTAAAGCCAAGTTGTGTCAAACTATGAGTTCTATACATGTATAACATAGGTAAGGCCATCAATCGATGAACCCTTGAGGCCACCTAGGTCAGTCGTTTAGGGTTTGTCAAGTCTGGCCATGTTTTTGGTTCACAAGCAATCTTCATTCAAACCAAATCATGAATCAATAGATAAACACAACCAACAAATCTTCAATTAGTCATCTTATCGCCAATCAATCGGTCGATCATCGATCTTATATCAGAAGAGGGAATTATTTCATTTTTCTTTGTAACGTATAAAATTGTATACTCTTGAAGAAATAAAATTTCACGCTTAATTTGAACCCATTTTGGGATTCTTGCAACAATCATTCCTTTAAAAACAACATTTATAGGCCCCTAAGACTCATTATTTTTTACCTTGAGGCTTATTCAACCTAAGAAATCATACAAGTCTCGACAAACAACATTCAAATCACTCAAATTTCACAAATCCCACCTCAAAAACCCCTGGTGGGGCTAAGTCGCCCAAGGTGGTGACTTAGTCCCTTTTGGGGTAATTTTCATTTTTGAGAAGGAAAATCTCCAACTTAATAAAAATTCCCAATGGGTGTCAGCCTCTTAGGTCAAAATAACTGACAATTAGGTATTGATGCTTATAAATGCATGTTTTTAGGTCATTTTTCACAGGAAAATTCAAGAATCAACTATTGAACATCTTCCACAAGAGGATTCATTAGTCTATCTACAACAAAGTTGAAGCTTAGGGCAGCAAGCTAGGGTTTTTGCATGTCTTCAAGCTCACTTTTTGTCGAAGATCTCACATTACAAAGGGTAGATCATGGATGCCTATGGAGAATCATGGAGAAATCTAGGTTGAGGAGATGCAACTAGCCATCAAATCAACCCTATAGAATTATTTTCCAAGTGGTTCCATCTTCAATTTTCTCTCTATCTTCAACATAAGGAAGGTTTTCAATTCATTAAGATTCATATCTAATATGATTTAGGGTCTCTTGGAATGAGTCTTGCATTGTTCTAGTTCCATTTATGCATCTTATTCTCGCATATTAGAATAGGGTTGCATCATACTTCAGATTTCCTAGTCTTAGACACACTTAAGGCTAGGGTTTTATGTAGATTTCATATCTCTTCCAAGGTTTAAATACAAACTAGGGGTTTGAAATAGAGAAACCCCCCATTAGAAACTGAACTATATTCTATTTTGCAAGTGATTTCGAAGATTTGGACCCATATTTTGGAGAACAAATTGGAGACAATAGGCTTCCATTTCCACTTTCATATTTTTAGAAAAGCCAAAGTGGACTAAGTCACCAACAGTGGTAACTTAGTCCCATTTCCTGTTTTTGAAAAATATTTTTGGAGATTTGGATACCCAGTTGGCTAAAACGGACTCTGGAGCAGTTTCCTAGATCTAAGACTAAGTCACCCAACTTGGCATAAGTGTCCTAGTTGACCTAAAATCATTTTTTTTCAGAATTTCAAAAGCATCTACAATCATGATTCCAACTCTTGTTCATTTCTAGGTGCACATTTCTAATTTTCCCTCTTATCGTTTCTTGTATTGTCTTTAATCTATCCTTTTGTATATCATCATGTGTTTTCAAACAACCTACACTCCATTAGTTATGCATCAATAGTTCACTTCTATTTCTAGTTTATTGCATTTAGGAAAATCTATATAGATATAATTCACTTACATTTACATTAGTCGTGAGTGAACCCCCTAGATTTTGGGGTGTGAAAGAACTCTCTCCTTTTAGGTGAAAACCTTAGAAGTGATAGAGAATCCCCCTTCCCTCAAAATTTATGGTTCATTTGGTGAACCTGTATTTAGAAACATATTACTTCTATTCTAGCATTCATTTACATCCTAGGAATACCTCCTATTAAAATTTCATTGCATGTTGCATTGTTTAATTTTGCATCGTATGGTTTCATACTATACATTAGGGAAACATTCATTTTTGCACCTCATTTCCTTGAACACTAGTAAAATTTTACATATGCACTTTAGATTTGCATTTTACAGTATATAACACATTAGTATTCATTAGAAAAATTAGAAAAACTTCAAAAATACCCCTACTAGGACTAATTCGCCACCTTGGGCGACTTAGTCCCAGTGCGAGCAGTTTGCATCAATCTTTTCTATATTCAGTTTCCAGTTTATGTAGTTTTTGTTTGTCTCAGTTACTTTTATGTTTCAATTTAGTTATTTTTTGTTATATGGTAATCTTTAGAAAAAACATCCTTTACTTTCATGGAGTTTATGGATAGCATTAGATCTTTTCAAGTTTCATTTTCAACATTAGTTCCTAGTTCATTTATGTCACATTCATTAGAACATGAAAACAAAACATTAGAAACACCACATGAAAAAATCCACACACTTCTGCACTTTAGAAAAACCATATCATCTAAACCTTTTGGTAGTGATGACTTGGATAGGTTAGATGCATCTCTATAGGGCTTCCGCTCACTAGTTTCATCCACTAAGGTTTTTATGACAAACCCAAACCAACCACCAATAACCTATCTCTTGAACCTTTTAGCTATGATGAGTTGGATATGTTAGATGAATCCCTTCAGGACTTTATCTCACCAATTTCATCCACTATTGTTTCTTGTGAGCACTCTACAACAAAATATTTTAATGTAATTCAACCTTAGCTTGTTCTCCACCCCACTTCCCATAAATCTAAAACTCCATCTAAACCTAAATTTACCCTTTACCCACCTAAGCATGATATTGTCCCTCACACATATAACACTAGAAATAACCCACAACCCTAACAAGCCACCCCGACATCCTTACCTTTACCCAATCCAAAATTACCTACTACCCCTCGCTTAAATTCACACCTTAGGGAGTATGATCTCGTAGAGAAACTTAATAATACTCCAACCAAGATATCCCTTTGGGATCTCCTTTAGAATTCCACAAACTATCATACTATGATCCAAACAACATTGCAATAGATAGTGGTTCCTCTTGGTACAAATGCAAATGATGTGGCAACTCTAATACAAGGAATGAATACAATCAATGTATACATTACCTTCTATCAACATGGGCTCCCTCCATTAGAATTAAGGAAGCAAAATGAAGCCTTTATGATCATAGCCCAATTCAATTGAATAGGCATCAAATGAACCCCTTTTGACAATGGCTTTGCCCTTAATGTGTTTAGTGTGAAGCTTCTCGATAGATTACATGTGGATAAATCACAAATCACATCTGATTACCTATCCATTGGAGGACTTAGCAATGTTACAAAGCAACTGCTTGGTGTAATAAATTTACCTATTACCATCAGAATGGTTACTCTGCAAACTCCTATTCATGTCATGCCCTATGACCTTTCCTATAATCTTCTTTTGGGAAGACCATGGATTCATGAGATGCACGTGGTACCCTCGACCCTTCATAGAAAAATGAAATATGTCTATAACAACAAAGTTTATCAAATTGACATAGACCTCGAGCCTGAAAGTTTCTTACAACTTCAAAAGGGAATGACAAGTCCTCTAAACACATTGATTCCAACCTCGAACATAAGACCTCTCAAGACCAACAAATAAGAAGAAGAACCTATGTCTAAATTACTAGGTGATGATTGGGGATCATTAGAATTCACACCTTCATTTATGGGGGAGTACATAATCACATGGAAAGATGATGAAAAACAAGAACAACCAATAGTCATGTCTACCAAGAATGTAGAAGAACCTTCCCACACATATACCTCAACTACTTTGGAAGAAAATACAATGTAAACAAAAAATATTGACAAGATAGATTATCAACAACCACTCAACCCATGGGAAATGGAAATAGTTTATGGACGAGGTTATGATCTTTGAAAAAATTGGGATACAATGGTAAAGGATGTGGAAAACATGAACAAGGAATTCGAGTTCCCATAGAACCTAATACACAAGAGACAAAGACTAGTTTAGGGTATTTGTTCTCTAGGACAACAAAAGAACATCACCTACCATTTTTCAACATCAAAACCATCACATGTAAACCAAGAATCAATCTCACACTCAAACATCCTAAATTCCTTGATATGGATTCACCACTGTCATTAGAATATGTTAACGATGATGAATCTTTGAAACAAATGTTAATTACTTCTGATAAGATATCTTCTCCCAAGAGAAATTATTCATATGCTATAATAAGTACTGAGCTAAATGTTATTTCCATCAATGAGACACCCACAAGCATGGAACTATATGATCTGGAATTTCCTAAGTCAAATGCACTCCCCTTAGGGGATACCATTGATATACCAATGGATATAGATGATGAAGAAATTCATTAAGATTGGGAATTGCCTTGATGATGAAGAACAAGAGGATCTTGCAAACTTTCTTCATGAATTCCCTGAACGTGTTTCTTGGAAATATTTAGATATTCCAAGAATCGATCTGAAGATAGTGACCCATGTTCTTCCTGAAAATGCTAAGCCCATTCGCAAAAAGATATGAAAGATGAACCCTAAGATCTCTTTGCATGTTAAAGGAGAACTTGAAAAACTCCTTGACGTAGGTTTCATTCAACCTATGGATTATTCTCCTTGGATATCAAACATTGTCATAGTCGCTAAACCTAATAATCATGTTAGGATATGTACAAATTTTCATGACTTGAATAAAGAATCTTTAAAGGATGATTTTCCCCATCCTAATATCAACATGATAGTGGATTCAACTACTGCCCATGCTTTGTTGTCCTTCATGGGTTGATTTTCTAGATATAATCAAGTCTTTATTAACCCACAAGATCAATACAAGATGGGATTCACATCTGCTTGGGGGACATTTTGTTGGGTTATGATTCCTTTTGGATTAAAGAACACATGCACCACTTATCAATGAGCAATGGCATTGATATTTCATGATCACATACATAAAATCATGGAATACTATGTTGATGAAATTATCATGAAATCCTTAATGTGAGAAGATAATGTGAATCTTATTTGACAATCTTTGAACAGATGCGTAAATACAACATGAGCTTAAATCCAAAAAAGTGTCTTTGGAGTAGATAGTGGAATTTTTTCAAGGTTTATCATATCTCACAAAGGCATTGAGGTGGACACAAATAGAATTGATGCTATAATTAACATGCCACCTCCTCGAAACATTTCCCAATTATGCACGTTACAAGGAATGATTCAATCCATTCATCATTTTGTTGCCTCCTTAGCTGACTGAAAATTACCTTTCACAGCTCTCCTCAAAAAGGATGTGCATTTTGATTGGAATGACAATTGTAAATAGGCCTTTGAGAGTTTGAAAGAATACCTTCCAACTCCACCCATTTTTAGAACCCACTATACCAAACAAACAATTCATACTTTATATTGCTTCTTTTTCCCATGCTCTTGCCACATTATTGGCTCAACAAGACAACAATGGAAAAGAGCACCCTATTTATTACATTAGTCTAACCCTAATAGATTATGAAACATGATACACAACAATTGTAAAACAATGTTTGGCTCTTGTATTCGCTACAAGTAAGTTGTGATACTATTTACTAAATGCACATATATAAGTCATGACAAAATTTGATCCTCTCAAATATCTTTATAATAAAATAGACTTATCAAGATGTCTCGCTAAATGGGTAATGTTATTAATTGAGTTTGACCTTAATTTTGTTTCAAAAAAATCAATTAAAGGTCAAGCTTTAATCAACCACTTAGTTGATGCTCCTTCTCCTTTAAACCTAGCAATGTCTCTTTTTTTGATGAAAATGTGTTGACCATATAAATTCCTACATGGAAATTATATTTTGATGGATCGAAGTGTAGAACAGGCTCTGGTGCTGGAGTTATCTTAATTCTGCCCATCGGAAAGCCTATTCCCTTGTTGTATCACTTAAATTTCCTATATACAAATAACACAACTAAGTATGAGGTATTAATTGATGGATTGTGTGTTGCCTTAGTCATGGGAGTCAAAGATATTAAGATATTTGGTGATTCACAATTAGTGATCAAACAAATAAATGGTCTTTATCAAGCTAAACCTGAAAAATTATTACAATATAAGGATCTTGTAATGACCTCGTTATAACATTTTGAATCGTTCACCATTGATAACATCCCTGGAAAAGATAATCAACACATAGATGCAATGGCCAGTGCAAATTCTCTCATATCTCCTCTACATCCTTCCAAAAATGTCACTTTTACCATCCACCCAATCATGGAACCTTCCATCAGTGATAAATATGATGACACATTCATAACAATCCAAGATAACTCATGTGAATGATATGACACCATATATAAATATTTAAAAGATGGTACCATTCTCGAGCCTAAAACAAAAATCACTTGTACTCATTTAAAAAAATCTAGCAACCAAGTACATAATCCTCACCGATGTGTTGTATAGAAGATCCTTTGATGGGATTCTCCTACGGTGTCTTAGGGATTTTAAAACTCATATAGCCCTTTGAACAGGCCCATTTAGGTGCCTATTGAGGTCATTTTGGGGGAAGATCCTTACTACAAAAGCTCCTTCTTATGGGATACTATTGGAGAAATATGGAAAAGGATTTCTTTATGTATGTTAAGGGAAGTCATAAATGTGAAGAACACAACACTTTAATCCATGCTCTTGCTTTTGAGCTTTGTGCCCAAATTACTATTTGGCCATTCTTCGTATGGGGAGTTGATCTCATTGGAAAAATTTCACCACCTTCTTCCATTGGACATACATTTATGATTACTACAACTAATTATTTTACAAAATGGGTAGAAGCTATTCCTCTTTGATCTACCATTGCTGATGTAATATGTTGTTTCTTATTGGAGCACATTATTGCTTTCTTCTGACTCCCTTCTGCATTAATTTCAGACAATGGAACACCATTTAAAATTATAATGTGAAGTAGTTCCTGGAAAATTTTCATATTCAACATCACTTCTCAACACCATACTACCCATAGTCTAATGTTCAAGCTGAAATTACTAACAAGACTCTTCAATAGATCCTCCAGAAAGCTGTTATCAAACATCACAAAGAGTGGTACACATAATTACAATATGTGATATGGGCCCATCACACAAGTGTACATTCATCTATAGGAACTAAAAAATATAACCTTGTCTATGGTACTAAGGCTATCATGCCCTTGGAGTTAGAAATTCCTATATTAAGGATTTCTCTCCAAGGTCTTATCGATAACGCTACCTATAAAGAACAATGGTTGCATCAACTTGAAATTCTTGATGAACAATGCATTAACGCTCTTGAGCATCATGAAGCTTATACTATGCAATTGCAATGAAGTTATAAAAATCATGTCCTCACTCGGTCATTTAACAAGGGTGATTTAGTTTTATACGAAAATCAATGAAATACTACTATCGACTACATTGGAAAAGGAAAATTTAGTCCTAATTGGTTAAGACCTTACAGATCATCAATTAAAGCTATGTCTCTAGTGCTTACACATTAACAGAGTTCAATGGCAGACCCCTGAAAGATCCTATGAATGTCACACATCTGCGTTGGTATTATGTCTAGTCCCTTTGATTGGTATGAATTATAAAGTAGCATTGTTAGAGCTATTGGATTATATCCTATATTCTTTCACAATGATTTGTTCTTGACAATTAGTTATGTGTGTGTCTTGAGCACTAAAGTGATTATTTAATTTATTTTTATAGTTACTTTAGGTTTCATACTATTAAAATTCCTCTTGTGTGTTATGATAATTTAGATCATAAGTGCATAACATACTTAATCATCATGTTGTATCTAAAATAAACTATAGAAATTTTAAATTAGATCACATAAGCTTTGCTAAATCATGAATATATTAATTAAGTAACCTTGCAAAGGCTATTTAATCAATCACATTGTCATTTAACATTCAAACATATTAAGACAAGTAATATGACATCAAAGTACTCATATATATATATAAATTTTTGTACATGTCATCAAAATAGACAATGTCACTGAGGAATGTGATTACTAGATCCCTCATGATCTGGTACTCATGTTGTGTCTATAGCAGGACGTCGAGAGATGGTCATATGTGATCATGACCATGATCTGCCAAATATGAGTGCAAAAACTAAGCCCTGTATTCGTCCAAGGGCCACCCGCTGCTCCCCTGCTATTTGATCTCTCTCTTCCTATAGTCGTGCCACCTTTTCCTCTAGTCTCTCAACCTCTACGTAAGTTTGGGATGATTTTGCCTCTTCTACAGTCTTAGCTTGGTGGATCCATCTCTTTAGGCTCTCATACATTGCCCATAATCTTGTGAATGGTCTAAGTGACTCTAAATCCTTCTCCACAATAGGTGGGGGCACATAATTTAAGTCCATCTCCTCCTCCTCATTGATAGATGTTGGCAGTATCTCTACAACTGCTTAATGGTAGAGATCCTGCCAATATGTCATAGCTCCTGCAAGGTAGAAACAATGCACAATTAGTACACAACATGATATATATATATATATGAATAAAATTATACTTGAAAGCACAAGGTACATGCATAAAATTAAATATCATCACCTATATCTCCAGTAGGTTGAGAAATATCAACCTTGTCTTGTGCAGAGGGCATGGTCGATGTGCTAGCCTTTCCTCGACTATGAGTATTGATGCATGTTGTAGCCGTTGCTCGTGATCTAGTCATATGAATGGGTGAGGGTTCTACCCACTTATGTCGATCCTCCACTTTTTCCTCATCACTTTAACTCAGGGGCGACTCCTCCTCCTCTCCCTCCTAGCCATCATAGTTTAGATTTGTATCCTCATCATACTCCTCATCAATGATGTTGATAAATATTTCTTCAGCCCTATAGCACGTCTCCTCAACCCTATCCTCTCTCTCATCTCCCTCATCTAGAAATGGTCTTGCATCTCATATGGTTTCACCAATTGGATAAATAAAGAGCAGGTGGTCATGATACTATCCACCACTCCTCATATTCCCATGAGGCACCGATGTCATCTACGTTAGAGACTAGAGGCTGATCATGATCTAATAAATTAGAGTTGCTCTCAACCACATCATTTAGAGTGACCCATATTGTATCACCTGGTCTCTGAGCACTCCACATTGACCTCCTGAGAGAGGATTGTGCCTTTGGTTTCCTCTAAATCTTTCCAAACTGCTACATGACTCGATCATAGTAGAAAGGATGTACTATATGATCATGATGGCTAGCCAAAAACTTCTCCAACTACAATCTCCTCATCTATCTCGTGTAACTTGGCCACTTAAGAGTTAGTTGATAAGGTCTCCACAAGATCGCATCCTCGTCCAATTGGTTTTATCTCACTCTCCAAAAGTATAAATCCCCATACTGCCACAACCACCATAGAGGATAGTCAATGGCCCGAGGATACCCCACTATTGTTGAACACAGGAATCTAGTAGGCCTAGTGCATGTTATATGCTCAAAGCACCAAACCCATAAAAGTGTGCAATGCACCATGCTATCTACCTCCCAGAACAAAAACCGTCCCAAATCATAATATAAATGTGCAAGGATACAACGTCCCTAGGCATATACTATCTTGTACTCTTCCATCTCATGTATCAGGTGAACTATCCCTCCCTCTAGCTGTGTTGCATGTCCATCTGGGAGGAGTACTAGAGTAGTTGTATGCATCATAATTTGTCTAACAACTAGCACCCATGAATATAGTAACATCGCCAGGTCGATCCATCTTTTCACCTGCTCATCATGCACTGTCCCACCCATATAATACTACATATCGGCCCACTACTCATGGAAGGTGCAATCTCTCTGGAAGTGCACCTGCTCTCCCTAAATACGAAGTCAGAGAATATGGTGCACGTCCTCTAGAGTAACCATCATCTTCTCGGTCGACAGGTGGAATGTACATGTGTTTGCATGCCAGCGCTCACAAAGCTCCATCAACAAGCATCATGGTACCTCATGGGGGGCATGAGGTACACCCAATATATCCCGACAACCTATAAGTGTTTTGTGTCCTCTACTGACAAAGAGGAGGCTAAATATCTCAAGAAACTCAACTTCCTACCACCTAGACACTACCGCGAATAGGTGGGTACGTATCAAAAACATAAAAAAGTGGTCTATAAACCATCCCATATCTTTAATTTTTCCTCTAATTGATCATACAAGTGTACTAATTTTGTTCTAGTGTGCTTTTTGTTAGGTTTCAAAAATGCAGGTTTGAACCAAAAGAGGTTGCCAAGCTTTTGTCACATTTTTCGCTAATTTACAAGGCCAATTAATGTAATTGAACCTTCTAATCTTTAGGCTCTGCTAAACCTAGGTGGGTGTACTTATGTAAATGATGCAGACATGAACTATATGATTCCTACTTGTGCAATCTATGCCCAATGGAAAATAGTGAGGGATAGATGAAAGCTTAATAACTATTTCTACTCCTAATGAAATTTAAACTATGAATGTATGGATAAGATTTCATGAAATTCTAAAATGGAATTGGTATGACCAATGCCTACTTTTATTGGGTAAATGGAGTCAAGATGTAAATGATATGTGATTTAATAACTAGCTATAATTCTAATTGTTTGGCACTTATACTTGTTTATACCTGGTATAAACGTGCAAGGATGTGACTAACAAACTCTTCTTATTGATCCAATCAAGGCCTATTAGGTTATTGTGGTCTATCTAAGAGGATTTTAATCCTTCCTTGAAGGAACCGGTTAAAAGGGGTCACGTAGTGACAACAAATATGTACTGACAAAATGAAAAATATACTTGATATATTCATTTTTGAATAACTTAATAGGATTGTCTATAGACAATATGGCAACCTTCAATTATAGACTCTTCTTATTGATCCAATTGATATTTCCAAATTACTGTAATCTGTTAAAAAGGATTTTATTTCCTACTTGAAGAAACAAATTAAGAAAATTAAACAAGAACAACAAATGTGTTTGATGAATTTAGTATTATGCCTGGAATAAATTCAAATAATAAGGAACACCAACTTGGAGATAGCCGAATAATTTTTTAACTTAACAAACAATTGAAACCAATATTTGAGTCACCAGATTAAATCTTCTTGTCCATTATATTATTCCAAAAGGTTTTGTAATACATAACATAACATTTTGTTTCAACAACTGATCACCTTATCCAACTATTGGAAATTTCCTAACCTACTCCTACTTTGCGCTCTCATTTTTCCTTGATGATTTTATTTCATCTTAGATATATACATTGTTCAAGGGTTACAAATCTTGAAAAAACCTATCTCGTGTAATTTTTCTTTTTAGTACAACCCTTCATTTTAATTATCTTCGATAAAATATTGAATATTCCAAAATATTTTAATCTTCATCATTTTCATGAAATTTAATTCAATATTTATCTATTTTTGCTGGAGATTTTCAGTTCACTTTCAATATGATCTTTGGGTAAAAAATAATTATCCTTTTTATAATCCTCTAGTAAAAATTGGTTCATTTTCCCTTTTGAATAGTTTTCTCATGTGAGCGATAACACCAGATGTATCATTTCTTTTTGTTTCTCCAAGAAAACCTCTTCAGTCATTGTTTTTTTTCATTCTTCTCGGGCAATTTCCGAGACTCAGTGTGACTCTCAACAACATTGAAGATACTCCTCGATGAATTTTTTCATGCTGCATCGGGAGGAATTTACCCTGTCGGGGACCTCAAGATAACCTTTGTTGATATCACCGTTGAAATTCTTTGTTGGGCTAGTAGTGTGAGTCTCTCAGAAATCTTCTCATCAACATGACCCACATGGTTGGGAAGATTTGAAAAAGCTTTCTTCGATTGCACATGTCTCCCCGATATATCTTTTCCATTAATTTCACTATTCGGGTGAATCGGCAAGAATTTCACCGTAACTTATTTATCGGTGTGACCGATCAGGTAGGTGAGACCTTAGGGATTCAACCCAATCATACATGTCTCCCTGACACACATTATGTTACTATTGCATTCACTAGGGCAAGCCGGTGAGACTCTTCTTGAAAATATTTCCATCGGTGTAAATTATAAGGTCAGTGGAATCCAATGGATTCCAACCGATAATAGATCTTCCCCTGATATAATTTTTCATTGCTTTGTCCATATGGGTGGATTGGCAAGACTTTTGCTGAAATTTGTTTCTTCAGTGTAGCTTATGAGATTGGTGGAATGTTGGAAGTCCTTGCCCGAGTGTACAACTTCCACCTCCTTCGTCAGTGAAAGAAGACATGTTTCTTGTTGATGATATTTCCATTGGTGTAACTAATGTGATCAGGATGAACTTGAGGGACTTGGTCTAATTATATAAGTTCCACTGACAAGTTGTTCACCCACTTTATTGGTAGGAGGCAATATATTTTTGACCGATGAGAAATCTATCAGTCTAACTTATGAGATCAACCTGGCTTGAAAATTATGCTTTGACAAGCTTAATTTCGCCAATGAGTCCTCATGCAATAGACCTATCGGTGAGAATCTCCCCGAAGAAACATTCATCGATGTAACTTACTCTATCGAGGGCTTCAAAATATTTCCCACCGATATGATATCCCTCATCGATATATTTCCATCAGCGTAGCGTGTACAATTGGTGTAACTTAAAATTTACTCTTCGATTAACCTTATTTCGTCGATGAAGTCTCTGTCGGCGTAACTTCCACACTCGGTATAACTTTAAAATTCTGCTCTGACTCCTTTACTTAGGCCGATGGACCAACATTGATGGAACACTAGGCCTTGTCTTCCCGACTATGCAATCCTCATAAATTTTTGATCGATGTGATAATATGAACCTTTTGTCAATATGCCAAAAATTCTTCAATTGAGAGGCTATGACTTATGGGTCGGAGAGACATGTACTTAGTCACACTGATATGAATTATGTTTTTAGAAGCTCCCACGCAATGATGAATAGAGGGATTTTGATGTGTCAAAAGGTCAAATCAAATGGGACTATGGATGAATGTGGCATGTGAAATGGACTATAGCAATTTTTCACTCAAAATGTGGCAACCTTGTGGAATTCATGAATCTAAGCTATTAAAAATGTGAGAATTTTTTCAGTCCCTATAGTGGGTCTATCTGGGGATGAATGATTGTGAGATCATTGCAAGAATCCATAAAATATCTGGGAAAGTAGATCAAATATCTATTGAGCAGAAAACTCAAATTCTTTTCTATCATGAAATGATATGGTTTTGCAAAACCACACCATAGTTGATGGCACAAGGCCACCCAAAAAAGAAAGGACCCTATTTTCCCATGTAATATACCTTGTTTTGTTTTGAGTTTATCAGGTTCCTCTTGAAAATGTTCATGCCATCTGCCTTGCTACATGTACTACCATTGGATATTTTTAGAAAATCATTGTGTTCATCTCGGCTCATGTTCCTTTTACCCTTCTGCAGTTTATTATCATGTAATAAATATTTTTCATCTTTAGGACACAATATGTACACACATTCAATGCAACATTTTTCATTATTTTTCTCACTATTATGTGTTATAAAATGATCTCCCAGTTGAACTAAAAATTGAGAATACTCATTATTCTCTTCATCATGAAGCTGCATAGAAAATCTAAAATAACTATAAGGCCATTGGTGCAATTTGGAAGAATAATTATGCTCCTTCATGCTTCTCATTCCATCATCTAAGTGTTTCTCACATGGGTATGATAAATATTTCATATCAATATTTTCTGAGACAATCAGATCTGAAACATCTTTCATTCCTTCCATATCATCAATTTGCAGTGACGTGAATTTCTGGTCCACATAGTCATCATTATGTATATTTGAATCAATTAATATTGGAAAATCTTCATCAATGATATGCAAACCAATATTTTTTTCATAGATCTCCAATTTTGATTTAGATATTTTATCTTGAATAGGGGAAAACATATAATCTTGATCAACTGCATGAGTCCCCTCATCATTTCCACACAAAGTGCTTTCACTTTCAAAATAAATGGATATTGGAGACAAAAAATTTGAATTGTTCTTATGGATATGTTTATGATATTCTATTGTCAGCAAATTTGAAATTTGTTCACTACTGAGTGAACAAGCTTCTTCATCCATCTCACCTTGATGTACTCTTCACCTTTTTCATCATCACAATGAAACTCAAGATCACCAAAGAATGATGAATCATATGCATTACTAGCATGGTCATTTTTTCCACAACTTGATATATCATGTTGCTTATTTGGAGATGCCTCTTCCTCTAAACCTCCATAAGAACTGCAAAAATAACTGTGTTGTAGATCAAAATCCACAAGTTCATCTTCACAATTTGAATATTCAATGGATCCCTCATAACATGCACTACTCTCACTATCACAAACTATTATGCTAGAGAGATCTTTTGTATCTTTATCCTCCTCATGCATGTTGTCATAGGAATCATTTTCATTTGCACCGCTTTTTTCTATTGGCTTCATTATTTGATCAATTTCTCCATTTTCATCAATGATTTTGGCTTTGTGGTAACCATTGATAGCATCCTCATGCCTTTTCTTTTCTACAAATTCAATCATTTTATACACCTAGTCGAAAGTAATAGGTTTCCATGACTCAGGCCACTTGTCTGAATGAGGCACATACATGTTCATGAATGTTTCAATGCATATGGATTTATTAGGCCTAACATTAGTAGGTATTTGCATATAAATATTCAATGTTCTCTTGAATAAAGAAAAGCTAGATTCTGACATTCTTTGACTTCCCCTTTGAAGGCACTCTTTATTTTTCTCTTTAAACTAGTACATGAACTTATTTTCCAAATAATTCCATGAAGTTATATAAAGCATAGGAAGGCTGCAAAACAAATCTTTTGCATCACTTTCTAATGTTTGAACAAAGAGCTTCATGATAACATCCTCTACATTGTTTTTTTAGTGCACCACTAAATTAATGAATTACTGCAGGTGCATTTCTGTTGATTTTGATTTCTATCCATCAAATTTGGCAAATAATTTATAATATTCAAGGGAGGAGAATGATTCGGATAGCCCTTAATATTTTTGAAATCAAGTGGTTTGTGCACTGCAAGATCTGCTACCTTCAACTGAAAATTTGCCCACTATAAATTAATTTCTTCTTGTAGAATAATCTTGGTTTGTACATTTTGACATGGAGCTTGGTATTGATAGTTCCCAACATACTGATTATTTTCATGATATTTATAGCTCACTAATCTCTGACCAGTAGGGACATGGTAAGTATTTATTTTTGTTGATGATTGTGGTGCATATTTGTCCTTTTGTGCATGATATGCATTACCTCGACTGTGAAAATCCCCAATTGTATTATCAGGCACTTGTGGGGTCCAAGGTCTACTAGCATTTGTGTATTCATTCTTTTTGTAGAATGGCCTATTTTGTGATGTATTTGGAACACATTTGACTCCCAATTATAGTAGTTGTTGGTTCAATTGTAGTATTTGTTGTTCCAATTGTAGGCTTTGTTGTTTCAATTCTTTA